>JAULBU010018190.1:0-20286 GCA_032358235.1 Odonthalia washingtoniensis | reverse complement strand
AAAATGATTGCGAATTTCAAGAGGGGATAATTTTTTAAAACCTAAACTTTGGATGCCTGGTGTATCCACGCACCAACCTCCAAATTTTAAGGGCAAAAGCTTTGAAGCAGTGGTGGTGTGCATTCCTTTAAAATTTTTAGAACTTACTTTCCCCACTTTAAGATCACTTTTTTCAATCGCGTTAATCAAAGAGGATTTTCCAACAGCAGACTCTCCTGAAAAAACAGAAGCTTTATCTTTCATGACGAGCTGGAGTTCTTTAAAGCCTTCTAAATTTTTTGCACTCACGCAAATGACGGTAATCCCCAGCTTATGATATTGCTCTTTTAAAGATTCGAGGAGTTTTTTTTCTTGTTGTGCTTCATGAGATAGGGCCTTTGCTTTTAACAGATCTACTTTATTGATTAAGACAACCGGCGTTAAATTGGCGCTTTGAGCAGACATAATATAAAGATCTATCAAATAAGGATTCAGCTCAGGTTGCAATACAGAAGCGGTGATGAGTAATTGATCGACATTAGTAGCCAGAATTTGATCTAGATGTTCATATGAGGGATTTTCTCGCATCAAGATGCTTTTGCGTTCTTGCAGTTTTTCAATCACTTTTCTTTCAGGGTCAAAGAAGACTACATCGCCACAGCAAATGCGATCATTTTGTTGTTTAAGCTGTTTTTTAAGAGTCCCTTTTAAAGAGCAAGGATAGCTTTTATTTTCAAAGAAAACATGAAAGACCTCGGGAGAAATAGTCGTAATTCTACCGAGCTGCAAAGTGAGGTTTTTTGAATCTCTGGATCTAATTTTTTTGCTATGCACCACCTGATCATTAAAATGATCTTCATATTCATCTAGATCTATGGGCATAAAGAGACCTTTAACTGATGCATTAAAATGCTGCCTGCGATGGCAACGTTTAAAGAGTCTACATTTTCTATTGGAATAGATACCAATTTAAAATGTGTATATTGTTCAAATTGAGGCCCCTCGCCTTCATTACCGAGGACTAAAGCAACAGGAAGAGTCAAAGATTGGGATTCGAGTGGAGATCCTTTGGCATCGGCAATCAGGACTTTAAAGTTAGCTTTTTTGACAAGAGCTGCAAAGTCTTGATAAGTCCCTTGTTGTATTTGAATATTGAGGCAAGCTCCCATGGAGGACCGGATGACTTTAGGGCTAAAAGGATCGACTGTTTGATCTAAAATAAAAATCCCATCAAAACCAAAAGCCAGAGCAGAGCGAATGAGCGTTCCCAAGTTTCCTGGATCTTGAATGCGATCGCAAACTAAAAGTCTTTGACAAGCTGATAAATCTTTGTTTAAAGGCCTATCCATCTCTGCAAAAAAACCATCTGAGGACTTAAAAGAAGAGATTTTTTCAGATAAGCTCAATTTAAGATGATAGCCATCTAGTTCCTCTGGGTTTTCCTCTTCGGGAATTAAAATATTTTTTAGAGGGTGTTTTTTTAAACATTCTAAAATAATTTTTTTACCTTCAAGGAGAATCGCCCCCTCTTCTTTGCGAAAAGAGCTATCTTTACCCAGCTTAGTGAGCCTTTTGATCAATGGATTTTGAGAACTAGTTATTATTTTCATTCTTAAATAATAACATAGACAAAGTAATATAAATATACATTTTTGTTAGTAAATTAAAATAATTCTTTATTATTCCGCTTTTGCTTGAATGAGGCTTTGAGAAAAATCACTGACCCCAGAGCTTGAGCTTATGAAGTCGTTTTAAAACAAGCTCCGGATTTTCTAGATTTTCCTCTATAGCAATCTCTTCTGCTTTTTCTAAAAGCTCTCCGAGTTGTTTACTGGGCATGATCCCATGATCCATCAGAAATTTAGAGGTGACTATCGGTGTGTTGTTTTTCTTCCTTTCAATAGCATGATGGAGCTTTTTCTTTCTTTGAGAGTTTTCTGAGAAAAAGAGCTCTCGCTTAGCTTCTGAGAGAGGGGCGGCGATCACTTTTAAAACAAGTTCAATATCTGGGTGAGCATAAAGGCGAACCCAATCAGTGAGAGAGGGATCTTTATGAATCGTTTGTTTTACCTGATAGCAAAAAAGGGCTAGCTTTGCTTTGATGTTAGAGACTTTTAAGTAGTCTAAAAGCTCTAAAAGTTCGTTGTGATGAATTCTTGGAAAAAGATCTAAAAGATATAAGATAGTGGGGCAATCCTCTGGCATATGGTCAAATGCTTGAAGGCAGCTTTCAAATTCTTCGATAGAATAGTTTTTGATTTGAGGAAAAATTTGTTGCATGAGATGCAATTCAAATAAAAGAGTTAAGGCTCTTTTAAAGTGCCCTTTCTTCATCTTTTGAAATTCTTGATAGATCCGCTCGATAGAAACTGCAGGAAAAAGTTCTTCGGCTTTCAGGCCAATCGCTGCTTTGGTCTCTTTTTCAATCTCAAAGTTAAAGCGTGCAGCAAATCGGCAAGCTCGAACCATTCGGAGGCGATCTTCTGTAAATCGCAAGATGGGATCTCCGATCGCTTTAATGATTTTCCTTTGAAGATCTTCCTCTCCATTGACGTAGTCATAGACTTTTTTCTCAATAGGATCATAAAACATTCCATTAATCGTAAAGTCTCTTCTGAGGGCATCTTCTTTAGGAGAACAAAAAGCAATCTGCTCAGGCCTTCTCCCGTCTGAATAATGGAGGTCTTTTCTAAAAGTAGCGACTTCAAAAGAAACATTTTCTAGCACTACGACAACAATGCCAAAAGAGATTCCTACTGGGATCGTTTTGTCAAAAAGAGATTGAATGATTTCTGGCGAGGCATCGGTAGCTATGTCAATATCATCACTGGGGATGTTTAAGATTAAATCACGGACATAGCCCCCAGCATAATAGGCAATATACCCTTTATCCCTTAGTTTTTTACAAATTGAATATGCAAGTCGTTCTTTATCCATAAATCCAAAGTAGCTAAACTTCCAGAAAATATCATGTTAAAGTTTTTCTGTCGAAGTTTACAGGCATTATGGGCAATCGAATTCAAGTATTAGATGAAAAAACAATCAATCAAATCGCTGCAGGAGAGGTGGTTGAGAACGCTTCCTCTTGCGTCAAAGAACTTGTTGAAAATTCTATTGATGCCCATGCAACGATCATCGAAGTCTCAGTTGTTGCAGGAGGGAGAAAGAGAATAGAGGTTTTTGATAATGGCGATGGGATGAGTTTTGATGATGCCCTTCTATCTTTAGAGCGCCATGCCACCTCTAAAATAAAAACAATTGAAGATATGAACAGGCTCTCTTCAATGGGGTTTCGCGGAGAAGCATTAGCCTCTATTGCCGCCATTTCAAAATTTTCACTCCATACCAGTGATGGAAAAGAGGCCTCCAAGGTTGTGTGTCATGGAGGCAAAATCATCAGTCAAAACGTTTGCCCAAGAACACGGGGAACAACAGTTGAAATTAACTCTCTTTTTTTTAATGTGCCGGCACGAAAAGAATTTCAAAAGTCGATCTCTCATGATGTGCGAGAAATTAATAAGGTGATGACTCATCTAGCATTAGCTCATCCAAAAATTGCTTTTAAATATATTCAAGATGGGGAAGAAGTTTTTAATTTAATACCTAACCCATCTTTAGATGAGTTAGAGAACCTTCAACTCAATATCAAAACTCTTTTTGGTGACAAACTGTATCAAGAGTTACTCCTTGTAGACGGAGAGTTGGAAGGTGTCTCTTTAAAAGGCTTTATTGTTCAAGCCTCTGAGCATAGACCAAGTAGATTAGGTCAGTATCTTTTTGTTAATCAACGCTTTATTGATTCTAAGTTAATCTCTGTGGCTGTGCGAGAAGGTTATAGTACCCGTTTGCCTGAAGGGCGATATCCTCTCTTTTATCTTGGGATGACATTAGATCCTCAAAAAATCGATGTGAATGTTCATCCTCAAAAAAGAGAGATTCGATTTAAAGAGCCTTTTGAAGTCAAACGGATTGTCTCGACTTTAGTAGATCAAGCATTGAGGGGGCATACTTCTCCCGTTGTTCGCTTAACTAGCGTCAAAAAGGAATTTACTTTTCACCCAGAGCCTCTTTTGCAAGATTGCTTTTTACCCTCTCGTCAACAAGTGCAAGATATCCAAGTCCTCCGAAAAGAAACGCCCGTTTTTTTCCCCGATCCCTCTTTAAGTTGTGTTCCTAATATTGTCGGAGTTTTTAAGGGTTACTTTTTTGTCGATGGGCAGAGTATCAAAAATAAAGTGAGCTTAAATCCTCAAGAGGAAGAGGGCTTAATTCTCATTCACCAAAAAAGAGCTCAAGAGCGCATCTTATTTGAAGCCCTCATGCAAAAAAATAGTCCGATTTCCATTCAGAATTTACTTTTAGCGGAAACGCTAGAGTTTTCAAGTAGTGAAGTTCTCATCATCGAAGAATATCTCCAAACTTTTAATCAACTGGGAGTGAGTTTGCGCTTTCTGGGGCATAATAGTTATATTTTAGATGGATTGCCCAGTATGCTTTCTGTGAGCAATGCTAAAAATTTAATAGAGACCGTTTTAGAAAATGTCCACCTTTCTAAAAATCCCTTGGAAGAAGAAAAAAAACAAATCCTTGCTAAAGAAATTGCCTATGCTGTCAGATGGAATTTAGTTGAAAGTCTCGATGAAGCAAGTATTATTACGACTCAATTATTAAAATATGATGATTTTCGATACTCTCCGAAAGGGCTTCCTATTTTGCTCCCTTTAACCATCGAAGAGTTAGCCAAAAAGTTTAAATAGCTTTGTTTAGAAATGAATCAAAAACAGCCGCTCCAGCAAATGAAGAAAGTGACCTTTTGGGGCATTTTCTGTTGGTGTTTTTTTGATTGGGCCCAATCTGCTTTCCCGACGGTCATTATTACGTTTATTTTTGGAACCTATTTTATCAAATCGGTTGCCCCTTCAGAGATTATAGGGACCGCTTATTGGGGATGGACGATGGGCCTTTCGGGTCTTCTCGTTGCTATTTTCTCTCCCATCTTTGGTTCTATTGCCGACTATACGAAAAAAAGAAAGCCTTTTCTTGGCGCTTTTACTTTAGCAAATGCTCTTTGTACAGCCCTTCTTTTTTATACCGAGCCTTCGATTCATTGGGTCTACTGGGCTCTGATTTTTGTCGTTTTAGCCAATTTTTTTTACGAGCTAACTCAAGTTTTTTATAATTCTATGATGGTGAGTATTGCTCCAAAAGAAAAGTTAGGGCGCATTTCTGGCTGGGGTTGGGGACTCGGTTATGTGGGGGGACTTGTTTGTTTAGTCTTAGCTCTGTTTCTTTTTATTGAAAATCCAGCCATGCCAACAGCATTCAGTTTAAATATTCGCTCGACAACACTTTTGGTCGCTGCTTGGTTTTTGATCTTTTCAATACCTCTTTTTATCTTTACTCCCGATGAAATAGGAGAAAAGATCTCTTTAAAAGCCTCTTGTCAAAAAGGATTGCAAGAGCTTTGGCAAACGTTAAAAAACATCAAGCAGTATAAGGGCATTTTTCTTTTTCTGATTGCTCATCTCATTTACATTGATGGTCTCAATACACTTTTTGCCTTTGCCGCAATCTTTGCTGCGGGGACTTTTGGGATGAATTATATGCAAATTCTTCTCTTTGCCATTTTACTCAACATCACAGCAGGTCTTGGCGCTGCAGTATTTGCTTTTTTAGATGATATTAGAGGATCTAAATTTACTATTTGCCTCTCATTATTTTGCATGGTGATTGTAGGAAGCTTTATTTTATTGGTCAAAAGCATCACCTGGTTTTGGATTTTATCTGCCATCTTGGGACTATTTGTGGGGCCGGTCCAGGCTGCCAGTCGCAGCTTTATGGCAAGAATTGCTCCCAAACATTTAATCAATCAAATGTTTGGCATCTACCAATTTTCAGGGAGAATCACCTCCTTTATAGGCCCTATTTTAGTCGCGATTTTTACAGAGGCTTTTGTCAGTCAAAGATGGGGAATGTCTGTGATTTTTATTATGATGTTTATAGGACTCTTAGTGTTATTGGCTGTTCCCAAGCAGGCCGCAATAGATCAATGATGGTTTAAATCATAAAATAAAAATAAAAAAGAGAAATAAAAAATTTAAATCCGCTATAAGAATAACTTTAGCAATTAGCAAAACGAGAAGCTATGAAGGGACAAGCCATTTTACTCCAGCGTAAATCAAAATTAGTTGAGTGGCTCAAAGAACATCAGGTTCCTGGTTGTATTATTCAAGACCCGACTAATTTGTTTTACTATACAGGGATCAAGATCTCCACGGGGATCTTATTTTTTTCAGCAACTCAGCAAGTGTTGCTGGTAGACTTTCGCTATTACGAGCGATGCAAAAAAGCAGTTCCTTTTGATGTTCAGCCAGCGAAAAATTTTAAAGAGACCTTAAAAAGTTTTCCGTTTCCTGCCAAAGTCGCTGTCGATAGCTTTTGTATTCTTTTAAAAGATTATGAACTTTTTCAGCAGTTTACAGAGGTGGTCTCTTATCCTAATTTCTTAGCTCAAAAACGGATGATTAAAGATAACGATGAAATTAAATGGATAACCAAAAGCTGTCAAATCACTCAGCTTGGTTTTAATTATATTGAGAAACATCTTAAAGCGGGGATTACCGAGATTGAGCTGGCCCAAAAACTGGAGGCTTACTTAAGAAAGCAAGGGGCTGAAAAAATGGCATTTAATCCTATTATTGCTTTTGGGAAAAATGCAGCTAATCCTCACTATACTCCTCAAAACGTGAAGCTTAAAGAAAATGACCTTATTTTAATAGATAGTGGTTCTGTCTATAAAGATTATTGTTCGGATATGACCAGAACTTACGTGAAGGGGACAATCTCTAAGCGAATGATTGAGCTGATTGAATTGACTAAGCTAGCGCAAAAAAAGGCGACAGAACTGTGCAGGCCAGGATTGGGAGTCAAAATGCTCGTTGAATGTGTGCGAGAAATTTTCATTAAAGAAGGGGTTTTGGAGTTATTTACTCATGGTCTGGGACATGGTGTTGGGCTAGAAATTCATGAGTTGCCTTCTTTAGCCAGCTCAGAAATGGTTTTGGAAAAAGGGATGGTTATTACGATTGAACCAGGCCTCTATGTTCCTGGTTTAGGCGGCGTTCGCATTGAAGATACTATCTTAATTACAGCAACAGGGTACCAGAATTTAACGCGAAAGTAAGTCATAATGAAAGAACTTCCAGAGTGTAAAAAGAGATAAAGAAAGGTTTGTAGATGATGTCAGATTTTGGTTTGCAAATCAACCCTTGGGGACTGGTTTATGGTCTAGCCATCTTATCTTTAATTCTATTTTTACAATGGCGTTATCGTAGAAATGAAAATTCTCCGGCCGTTTTATATTCAGATATTAGCGGTATTGAAACTGTTAATCAATCCTGGCGCATCAAGCTCGTTGCCCTTCCTATGTGGTGTAAAAAATTAGCCTTTATTCTGTTTATTTTGGCCATTTGCGATCCAGTAGTTCGCTTACCTCAAAAATATTATTCATCTGATCTTGCTCAGCATTTGCAAGAAATGGGCAAAACAGAGCAAAAGGGGCTTGATCAAGTTCATATTCCGACGGAGGGATTGGCGATTTATTTTATTTTAGACCAATCAGGTTCAATGAGAGAAGAGATTGATTTCTCTATCCAAGGGCTGAGCGCTAAACATGTCACGCGAATAGAAGCATTAAAATTTTTTACTACACAGTTTATTAGCGGCAATCAAGAGCTAGGTTTAAAAGGTAGACCAGATGATTTAATCGGAATTGTCTCATTTGCTCGTGTGCCTAAGGTTATTTCACCTTTAACTTTAGATCATGAAGAGGTCAAGAAACAATTAAAAGAATTTGCCCCAATAGCTAATTCGATTGAAGAAGGGACAGCGATTGGCTACGCCATTTATAAGACAGCTCATACGATTGCAGCAACCGAGCATTTCTCTAGAGAAATTCTAGGCCAGGATAAACCCGCTTATGACATTAAAAGCACCATCATGATCTTAGTGACCGATGGCCTTCAAAATCCCTCTAGCGAAGACTTAGAGCATCCCATTCGCAGGATTGGGGTCAAAGAAGCGGCAGAATTTGCGAAAGAAAAAGGAATTCGCCTCTATATCATCAATATTCAACCGCAACTTGACTTTATCCAAAGAAGAAATGAAAGAAACTCTCAAAAGGAAGCGGCAGAACTTACCGGTGGACAATTCTTTTTAGCAAGCGATGCTCAAGCTCTGCACCGCATTTATCGAGTGATTGATGGCCTTGAGAGATCTAAACATTATGGTACGAATAAGCATCAAGTGATTGTGGAAGAAAACTTGCAGTCTACCGATCAAAAAGCCTTTGTTACTTTAGCATTATATAGCGCTTTGATTACTGGAGCGATGATGTTGTTATTTACGGCAATACTGCTGGAAACCACGGTTTTAAAGAGGGTCCCTTAAAAAATGAAAGAGATTTATTTTGCTAATCCTAATGCCTTCTATTTTTTATTTTTAACCGTGCTGATTGTGGCTCTTTTAGCCTATTCACTCGTTCAAAGAAAAAAGTCTTTGAGAAATTTTGCTGAGACAGAATCTTTAGAGGGGCTCTTATTTTTAGAGAAACGGACCATTCTTCGTTACAGTATCATTGCAAGCGTTTGGTTGCTTGGAGCGCTTGCTCTCATGCAACCTGAACAAATCCAGAAGAATCAAAATATTACCAATAATGAGCGAGAAATTATTGATGAGAGGCTCGCAGATAATCTAAATCAAGAGAAAGTCTTAGTTAAAAGAAGAGCTTGTGATGTTATCTTTGCTTTAGATACCTCTGCTTCCATGAAGGTCAAAGATACCCGTCAACAAAATTGTCGCCTTGATTTTGCCAAGGAGGTCGTCGATGAAATTATTAGCGGCTTAGATGGGCAAAATGTTGTCTTATATAGTTTTACCTCTGCTTTAACGTCTGTTTCCCCTTCAACATTAGATTACTTTTTCACTCGTATCATGCTCAAAGATATGGATATTAACTATGGAGATATAGCAGGAACAGACTTATTTGAAACATTAGATCAAATTTCTAAAAAGCATTTCAAATCAGCTGATGAAAAACAAAAAGTTCTCGTTTTACTAACCGATGGTGGAGATACCTACATTGATACATTGCCCAAATCGGAGCGAGATAAACAGATAGAAATCTTACTTGAAAAGCTAGGAGATCTTAAAAAAAATAACGTCCGTATTTTTACCGTCGGACTTGGCAGTAATGAAAAAAGCGTTATCCCTGGCGTTGAATTTGAAGGGCAACCTGTTTTATCTTCTTTAGATGGAGAATTACTCAAAAAATTAAGTCAAAAAGGGAGAGGGCAGTATTTTTTTGCCAATGATTACTCTGCAATGACCTTAGCAAATGTCATTTTGGATGTTGTGCGAGCAGAAAATAGTTATATTGAACAAGAAGAGATTCCTCATAAAAAATTAGAACGCTCGATTATGGAATCCAATCCCGTTCAAATGAAAAAAAAGAGATTATTTCAATTACCTTTAGGTTTGGCAGTTCTTTTATTTGCCTTTGAACTCTTATTGCCTCAATGGCCCGTCGCAACGCGGAAGATGAATCTATGAAAAAACGATGGCTTTTTGCTACTTTGTCGCTTTTCCTAGTTCAAACAGCTATTTATGGCGATGAACTCGCTCATCTTTTTGAGCGAGGATCTACTTACTTTAAAGCTGGTGAATTTAAACAGGCCGTGAGCTATTTTGAGAAAGCAAAAGAGAAAGCCCCCAGTGGCCTAAAAAAAGATATTATCTCTTATAACTTGGCAACTAGCTACTTGAAAAGTGGTCAATATTTGCAAGCCGTTGAAGCCTTTACAGAGGTCTATGGACATAGAGAAAGGCAGCCCAGCTATTTAGTCGAGCGCTCTACTCATAATTACATTCTTGCAGGACTTGAGATGATCAATCAAACGCTGCTCCAAGAGAGCGATGAGATCACTTTGGAAATTTTAACTCAAGCCAAAGAAAAGTTAAAACAAATAGAAGAAGTCTATAGCTGGGCCACCCAAAGTCTAGAGTCATTTCAATATAAGCAAGAAGAATTTCATATTAATTCTGCTATTAAAGAGGCCCATTCAAAAATCAATGCTAAATTAGATCAATTAAAACTAGACGGACTTTCGCTTGCTTCAGTCTTAGAAAAAATAAGATCTACATTACTCAATCAAACGCTCTTTTATGAAAGAATAGGATTAAAAGAGCTCAAGCCCAGTGCCTGCAAATACTTTTTAAATAGGCAATTTGTAGAAGATCAAAAATTAAAGCCTCTTTGGCAACGCCTTGAAGATCTTGCTGAAGAAAAAACAAAGGCCGATTCAGAGGAGCTCTTCCATAACTTAAAAGCTCAGATTCGGGAAAGTTTTAATGAGTACTTAGCATCTTTAGATTGTCTGCGAGAAAATCAACTCTGGCTAGGGCGTTTTAAAAGTGCAAAATCAAAAATCTTACTTGATTTAGTGGACTTACAACTTAAACAAGAAGATATCATGAAGTATTGCTTGCAAAAGCGGATCGAAATCAATTTGCGCAAAACACAATCTAATGGCGCACTTGCTAATTCTTTACAAAGAGAGCTGCATTGGATGAATTCATTAAGCCATCACCTTTGTGAGCAGTTTTTAGAAACCATGGTGAAAAATTCGGAGGCTCATCTAGCTCCTATGGTTGCACTAGGTCACCATCTAAAAGAGCGGCTCAAAACAGCCAAAGATCAGCCTGGATATTTAAAAGATTTTTATATCTATCAGCAAATGATGACAGACCCGGTTGATATTTTATATCCCATTTATCAAAAATTGGATGAGAAAAAAAAGGATCTTGAGAAAGAGCAAACTGCGTTTATAGCTCAACTAGAAGTGGCGAGTTTATTTTTTGAACTGCAAAAAGAAACAGAAGATGAGTCATTACAAAGAAAAGTTAAAAGAGCGTTAGAATCTTTGGGGCAGGCGCTTACCACATTTCGAGAACAAACATATGAGCGCAGCCATGAACACTTAGAAGATTTTTTTACTCACTATCACTTTAGCCGCTTTATGTTTTTACAAGCGCATCGATTGTCTGAATATTTTGAACAAATTTTAAATAATAGACCTTTTCGTTCAGAAATAGTTCATGAAGTCTATCCTACACTTATTCATATTGATCAACTTTGTTCACAATCTGATCTATCAGCAGAGGACTTTGTCTTACAAAATCAACTGAGACCTGGATTTGAAGAGGCTGTTCTTTCTTTAAAACTAGAGCAAGAAATAAAGAAAGAAGATCAGCAAAAGGTTCTTGTTCAAAATGCCTATCATTGGATGAAAAGAATTCAAGAGATGATAGAGAAAGAGATCCATTCTTCTGAACAAATATTAAAAAAAGGAATTTTAGAGCAAAAACTAGCTCTTGAACTTGCCAAGATCTATCCTGAACTAAAAGATATTAGTTCATTATCTGACAAAGCAATCCTTAGGATCATTATCAATTCTGAAAAGCATCCCATTGAGGCGGTGAGTTCTTTTGAAACTCTCTATTATCAAGAAAAAGCGGGACAAGATCTAAAGAAAAAAAGTACTCAAGATGAGGTTATTCAACTTTTTCATGAAGGGCTTAAGCAAGCTCGCATCGCACAAAAAACATTGCAATCT
Organism: Odonthalia washingtoniensis; assembly: GCA_032358235.1. Taxonomy (NCBI): domain Eukaryota; phylum Rhodophyta; class Florideophyceae; order Ceramiales; family Rhodomelaceae; genus Odonthalia; species Odonthalia washingtoniensis. Next base: position 8,635 of record JAULBU010018190.1, on the reverse strand, counting down.
TCAGCCATTGACTGGGAAAAAGTTTTTCAAAACGAGCAAGGAGCGATTGAGTGTTGGGAAAAAATTTTTTCAAAGGATTCTTCAAAAGATTCTTCAATGCAAGAAAACTCTTCAACAGATTCTCCATCATCAGATTCTGGTGAACTCTCTCAAAATCAAATGGACAATAACCAAGAGGGCGATATTAATAAGAATCAAGAACAAATCCCTCATCAACCTTCCCAAAATTCTATTATGGGAATACTAGAAAAATTAAGCGAAATGCAACAGGATGATAAGTTGATTGAAAAAGGACCCAAAAAAGCTAAAGAGGGACTGCGTCCATGGTAAACTATCAAAAATGGTTGATGGCTTTATTTGTTTTGCCCCTTTTTGCTTTTAACCTTTTTCAAGAGGTGCAGTCTGAAACCGTTGTTCAAGTGGAAGTTCATGATGAACTTGCTTCAGAAAATCAACCTTGTTATGCCAAGTTAACTATCGTTCATCCCGAGTCTGAAAAGATCGATGAAACCAGTTTTCAAATGGAAGAGAAGCCACTCCATGTGCAGTTTGTAAGTCAAGGTAGACAATCTTCTATCTATGATATCAATGGAAAGCGTAGCCAAATTCATCAAGCTATTTCTTGTTATATTTTTGAAGTCAAAGAGACTAGTAAAGGAAAGCATATATTGCCCTCTGTGACAGCAAAGATAGGTGGAAAAACCTATCAATCACAACCGGTCAATTACTTTATTAATGCAACACTTTTATCTAATAGTTTTAGTTTAGAAACTTTTGTGGACGCTCCCTCTCCCTTATACCCAGGTCAAGAATTTAAGATTACTTACCGGATTAAAAGCTCCCATCACATGGAGCTCTTCTATGAAAATCTGCCTCTTTTAGATCTTAAATTTTGTCATAAAAAAGGCAAACAGCATAAGCGGTTTTATTATGAGGGCAGTAAAAAAGTAGATGAGTTTTCTCAGCTCTATCAAGCCAAAGAGGTAGGTGATTTTGCAATTGAAAAGTCTTTTCTAGAAGCTAGGGAATATGCAGAAGATTTTTTTGGTAGAAAGCGCTATAAAAAAGAGATCGAAAGAGCGGAGTCTCAAGCCCTAACCCTCAGTATTGCCAACTTTCCTTCTAAGGGTTGTCCTACCTCTTTTAATGGAGCCATCGGTGAATTTAAAATGAAAGTACTTTTAGATTCTTCAGCACAAGTTTGTTTAGGAGATAAGTTAAAGTTTAAAATTTTAATAGAAGGCAAAGAAAATTTAGCTAGTGTTCATTTGCCGAATCTTTCTGAGCAGCCTAGCTTTAAAGATAAGTTTCGCTTTAATGATTTACCTTTAGCCTCAACGCAACATGAAAATCAAAAGATTTTCCTCTGTGAATTAAGACCGATGAAAGAAAATCTTGTTGAAATTCCTCAGGTAGAATTTTCTTACTTTAATCCCCACAACGGCAGCTATCAAGTGCTGGTAAGCGAGCCGATACCCATTACTATCTTACCAATGAAGTCTCCCCCTTTTGTGAGCCTCTCTTCTGCTCAAAATGCATCAGCATCTTCTGAGGGAGAGTCTTTAAAACAAGTTGAATGCGTTGAAATTACCGAGCCTGAACTTATGGATATACAGGGTGTCTATCTGGTGACTAAAAAAGAACTTTCTCATTCACGGCGTCATTATTATGAGCTAGAGGTGGTCCTTGTGTTTTTAACGCTTTCTTTAATTCAGCTCATTTGGAAAGGATTTTTTTCTTCTAAAAACAAAAATAAAGATAGTGCCTTTTACTTGCAGCAAGCATTCAAGAGCAAAGATCATTTACAAAACTACCAGCTACTGCTAGAAAAATCACTATTGCTACGCCTAAGAGAGCAAAAATTTATTAAAGAGATGCAATCTGCCGATCAGCTCAGTCGACAAGGAATTTTAGGACAAGTCAAAGACTATATCAATGATCTTCAGATGCAGCTGTTTGCTGGGCAAACTCATTTTAATTTTGAAGAGAGCTTTATAAAGGCCAAAGCGCTTTATAAGAAAATAGGGGAAAACTTATGATTCGCTGGTTACTCATCATGGCTTTGAGTTGCGTTTGTACTTTATGGGCTGATTCTTTAACTGAGGCGCACAAAGCCTACCAACAAGGAGAGGCAGCTCAAACTATCGCCGAAAGAGAGATTCATTTTAATCAAGCACTCAAGCTTTATTTAGAAAACGAAAAGCCTCATGGTAAGATGTATTACAACATTGGCAATTGTTATTATCAATTAAATCAACCCGGTATGGCCATCTGGTATTATCAAAAAGCTGAAAAATTGCTTCCAAGAGACCATAAGATTGAGCAAAATTTGGCCAAAGCTAAAGAGCAGGTGAAGGCACCTTTTCATAAGGAATATGAGATCAAAAAACGCCTTCTCTTTTGGCAGTATTTTTTATCGTCTCAAGAGCGTTCTATTGCATTCATCGCTCTCTCTTTAATAACATTTATTTTATCTTCTTCTTATATTTGGTTGAAAAAAAAGGGGTTAAAATATTTAACCATCGCTTTTTGTCTAATGACTTTTGTTATGGGAACAGCATTATCACAATTTGATTTAAAAGAGAAAACGGGCATTTTTATTCAACCCTCTCTTTTAAGGTGTGATGCGGGTATGCAATATAAAGCGGTCGATCAAAATTTAATTCCTATAGGAGAGATCTTTAAGGTGCTTGAGCTCTCAGAAGATGGCTCTTGGGTGAAGGTAAAAGTCTCTCAGAATAAAAAGGGATATGTCAATAGCGAGCTGGTACGCTTATTTTAGATTACATTTTTGCATGATCATGGACTTTTTCTAAAAACTTTTGCGCAACATCTGCTGTAATGACCCCTTGTTTGACGGCCTTTTGACACATATACTCTGCACTTCGAACACCGACCCAAAACTCTGGATAAGAAGGATACAGTATTTTTGTTAGATTAAAATAATCGGCAAAAAGAGGATAAACTCGTTTGAGTAAATCGCGATAGGTATAAGCCTTATCACTATTAATGTAATAAATCAATTTTTCAACTCTTTCTTTAAAAGCTCGTAGTTGATCATGATGTAGCCTTTTACCTGGGAGATAATGTAATTTTTGAAGACCTAACGGCGAATTTAAATAATTAAAAAATTCATCAAATTTAGCTGGCCAAGTGGCTATTAAATCTTGTAGCCATTTTTTTGTCTCTCCAGCAATGGGCTGATCGGCTTGTGGTAAAACTAATAACGCGCATCTCAGTGGTAAAAAGGATTCGCGATCATTGAGCATTGGTCCGAAGGGGGCCTCATTAAATTGAGAAGGATCTAATCGGATAGAAGCCTCTGGGTTACTTGGGACATCTCCTTCATTTTTGTAGCTTGTGAGGACATGGTTGCTATATTGAAAACATAATTCATTATCAAAAACAACGATTCCATATTCATCATTTTCTTTTTCGACAAAGAAGAAATTGTTCATGTGCAAATCGCGATTGCCAATTAAAATAGAAGAAAGCCCCGCTTGCAAATAACTCTTAAGAGTTATTTTTTTGACAATGGCGTTTTGCTCTTCTTTTGATTTAGCTTTAAATTGATCCCAATTAAGGCCATCTTGAAAAATTTTAATGCTGCCAAACATATCTTTGAGTTGTTTAGGCTTTGTAGGTACGAGTCCTTCACTGAGGCCAAAAATTAAGCAAGTGTCATAAGCAAGTGCTTCCATAGCTCCAGAGGCTGTGTGAGGGCCTTGAGCTTTAAAGACAGCGATTTTCTCTTCATTAGAAGGGGAGTCTTTGCTTTTCAAAAAGAAAACGTTATTGAGGTTGTTTTGAATGCTTTTATCTAAAGGGATAAGTTCTGCTTCATCTTCTGCCCAGCGCGTCCCTTCCAAACTCGCATTAAAAAGGCGAGCATAGTTTTCAATAGTATGTTTGTTCACTAGCGGAGTGAAAGCTTTAACCCGACCTGTTTTTAAGCTGAGCTCAAGCTGTAATTCTTTGACAGAATAGGGATCTAATAATTTTAAAATTTGTTTACTAATCAGCTCATAGTTTTTTTGAAGATCTTCATAGCGCATCACTTCTATGAGTCTTCTAATGCGGATCTCTCCAGAAAAAACTTCATCAATACTTTCAAAAAAAAGATCAATCTGGGGAAATGGCTTATGACCACATAATACTTCAGAAGAAAGAATAGAAAAGTGATTCAAGCTGCGATGGCAGATCCATTCGTCATACCTTTGTAACATGAGAGGTATTGTTTCAATGAGAGTGAGAAAGTTTTGATAGGCTTGATCAAGATCATTGAAAGTTAAGGGCCTACTCTCTTTTTTTTGTCCTAAAATGCTATTTATTTCAGTGCGTGCATGCTTTGTATATCTTCGAAGAATTCGTTTGACAGCGGCGCTTTGACCAATAGCTTGATCCGTTGCTTTTTGCTCTAAATCATAGTAGTGACAATAGAGTCGAACGCGATTTGCCTCAGATTTTGGCAAATTAGTAAAATTGTAGCGTCGCACTTGCCTAAAAACTTCATCTACAATCTCAGGATTGTATTTTTGATAAAGCTCCTCTTGTAAGCTTTTTAAAGGATCATTTTCTAAGTTCTTGTCGCTCGTATCAATAAGGAGATCAGTCTCAAAAAATGAAGCTGGTGATGTAGTTGTAAAGTGTGTTTTCATCGTTAAAAATAAGGAAAGAAAGAAAAAGTATATTTCAAAAAGTACTAATATTCAACAGAAAATATGAGTTAGGTGGCAATGGTAGCCACTTTTTGTGGAACAAATTGAAGATAATCGGCTGCCGTAAAAAGATAGTGAACTCCATCTTTTTCTCCAAATAGAGGGGGAAGATTCTCTTTGAGATTGTGCATATGGCCAAAAACACAGTAGTCAACATTATATTTTACTAGCAAAGCATGCACTTTGGATGGCTTTAGATCATAGCTAATAGGTGGGTAATGTGTTAGAGCAATTTTTAATTTGGCCTCCGGATTCATTTGGGAAAGGCTTAACTCTAAGCGATGGAGCTCTTTTAAAAAGATTTTTTCATTCGTCTCAGAGGTTAAAGGAATGGCGTTAGGATTGGCTCTGGGGTTTTCTTTAAAGTCGATAATTTCTAGATTGTTAAATTCAAGAGTGTCCCATAACCTACTTCCAGCAATGGCCAGCTGTGGGTAATTGATAGCATCATTTTGAATCAAATGGATATTACTTGGTAAAACGGCCCGAATTTGTGTTAAAGATTTCCACCAATAATCGTGGTTGCCACGGATCATGATTTTTTGACCCGGCAATTTTCCAATCCAATCAAGATCAGCTTTGACCTCATCGGTTTTTAGAGCCCAGGAAATATCTCCTGCAACGAGAACTAAATCGTCAGGTGCTACTAGCTGCTTCCAATTTGTCTCGATTCGCTGGATGTAATTTTCCCATCGGTGGCCAAAATCCTCCATCGTTTTGTCAGGACAATTTAGACAAAGGTGTAGATCTGCAATAGCCCAAATTTGTTTCATATGAAAGTTAAAAGATTAATTGAAGAATAATAACTTATAATAAAAATCTATATCTGAATAAATTTTTTGATAAAATCTTTTCCATAAGGAGGATTAATATCATGAAAATCCAATGAGTACAAGCCTTAATTGAGAGGTGAGTAGGTTTGTTTAGTTTAAAAATAAAAGTTTACACTTAGTTTTGAGTTGAACATATTGGACGTTTTTGTTAAAATTTCCCCAAAATTTAAAGATCAAATCTAACATGAAGCGATTTACATCATCTAATTCTGCATGTGATCTAGAAGATCTTTCAAAGACCATATCAAATAAAGATATTCGTTTTTCTGCCATTGTAGGCGCTGCTAAAATTATTAGCATTATTAACAAGTAAGTTTAACTCTTAACCAAAGAGAGCGGTATGGAGTTGTCATTAAAAAAAAGACTGAGTTATTTTCCAGTTGGTTTTGCCATATTCTCAATGTTTTTTGGGGCAGGAAATTCAATATTTCCATTAGTCATCGGAAGCATTTCGGGAAATAGAAATTTTTATGCGATCATGGGCTTAATGATTTCTACCATTTTAGTTCCGATTCTTGGTCTTGTTGCAATGACCTTTTACAACGGGAATTATAAAGAATTCTTTTATCGCTTAGGAAAAGCTCCAGGTTTTTTAATCATTGTCATGATTATGATTATCATTGGCCCATTTGCCGGAATTCCAAGATGTATTACTTTGTCTTACTCGACTCTCAAACCTTATATGGGAAGCACCCCTTTGATGCTATTTAGCGCCCTCTCTTGCGTCATGATCTTTTTTAAGACAATCAAAAAGTCCAGATTACTCGACATCTTAGGGAAGGTTTTGACCCCTTTGCTCCTTGTTTGCCTTGCCATCGTGATTGTCAAAGGTATTTATGCCCCTTTAAATATTGCTGAGCCACTCGGCCCATCTTCTCGTACAGGAATCTTTTTTCAAGGTTTGACTAAAGGGTTTCAAATGATGGATCTTTTGGCCTCTTTTTTCTTCTCTGCGACGGTTATCAGTTGTTTAAGAGCCAAAAGAGGGGAAAGCTTATCAAGCATCAGCCCAGCTTCAGCAAATACTTTTTTTAAAGCCTCTGCTGTTGCAGCTTTGTTACTTACCGTTATTTATGTGGGATTTAGTTATGTTGCAGCCAATAACAGTGTCTTTTTCCAAACCATTCCACAAGATGCTCTGCTTAGCGCTGTCAGTCAATTAATATTGGGACAGCATTTGGGTTTTATAATGGGACTGGCTGTCGCTCTTGCTTGTTTAACCACAGCGATTACCCTCGTTTCTGTTTTTTCAAACTTCATTTACCATGACTGCCTCAAAGAAAAAGTACCCTACTTTGTTTGCATTATTACTACGATTCTAACAGCGTTCTGCTTTTCTAATTTAGGATTTGTGGGCATTTGCAACATGATAGCCCCTATTTTAATGGTTTGTTACCCAGCACTCATCACATTGACGATTTTAAATATTGCACATAAAGTATTTAACTTTGAACCAGTTAAATGGCCTGTGTATTCTGTGCTTGTGATATCGCTTTTAGCAAATATTGTCTTTTAGCAAATATTGTCTTTTAGAAACGCCATGTCTTTCGGGTATAGTCAACAAAGAGATGGACGCCATACATTCCACAAAGGCCGATGACGCAGTAGGCAATTCTTGCTGCTTTAGGTCCAAAAAGAGCCGCTAAAATCTCCACATGAAAAAATCCCCAAACTCCCCAGCACAGCGCACCTAACACGATAATAATCAGTATTGTAATGTTGAAAAGTTTAAATAATGATCGCATATAATACCCTTTAATTATCAATAAAAGTTTTTTTAGTGAATTAGAGTAGAAAGCTTTTATAAGCAAGGGATATTTATCTGGATTATAGAAGAGGGCTTGACAAGAGTTAAATAAGTGATTATTGATCACAAATAAGATGAATATTCATGAACACCCACATTATTCTTTTGTTAAGGCTATTTTAATCTATAGCGTGGCTATCCTCTTTCTATTTTATGAAATGGGGCTTCAAGTGTCACCTAGCGTGATGACCAATGAGCTGATGCAAAGCTTTCATCTGGATGCTGCAGGGCTTGGAGTCGTTTCTGGATTTTACTTTTATTCCTATTCCTTAATGCAATTGCCTGTTGGTCTGTTATTTGATCGTTTTGGAGCAAGAATCTTAATCACGATTGCTATTTTTGGTTGTGCCGTCGGTGCTTTTTTCTTTGGAAATATGCACACAGCCGCCTGGGCAGCATTTGCTCGTCTCATCATGGGATTTGGATCTGCTTTTGCTTTCACAGGTGTTTTGGTGGTTGCAGCTCGTTGGTTTCGTCCTCATCACTTTGCGATGCTTGGGGGTTTTGCACAGTTTTTTGCGGCCTTTGGAGCCATGGGTGGAGCTTATCCTCTGGCTTTTTTAATAGCGAAAATGGACTGGCGAATTGTAATTATTGGTCTGAGCTTTTTAGGGGTTGTCTTATCGGTGATCGCTTGGCTTGTTATTCGAGACAGTCCAAAAGAAAAGATTGCAGCCGATGTTTTTCATAATCCAAAAATTAAAGAGAGCTTAGTTCGCATTTTTTCAAATCCACAAACCTGGTGGCTGGCTCTTTATTCTTTTGCAGGTTGGGGGCCGATGGTTCTTTTTGCTGCCTTATGGGGTGGGCCGTTCTTGAAAGTAAAATTTGTTGTTTCCAATCAGGTAGCAGCCTCTAGTTTAAGTTTTATTTGGTTGGGAGTTGCTCTTGCAAGTCCTCTGCAAGGATGGTTATCCGATAAGCTGAAAAATCGCTGTTTATTGATGATTATTAGCCCCATTATAGGACTCGTTGGAGCCATCGTCTTGATTTATGGAATGAATCTCCCTTTTTGGATAAGTTACATCTGCTTATTTATGATGGGCGTTGCCTCTGCAAGCCAAATTTTATCTTTTGCTGTAGTTAAAGATATTAATCCTCCCACAAGTATTGCGACCGCTGTAGGATTTAATAATATGGCTGTAGTAATGGGTGGAGCCATTTTTCAACCGTTAGTAGGCTTTATACTCCAGTGGAATTGGGATGGAACAATGGTTGGAACAACCCCTTTTTATTCGATGCATGATTATGCAATTGCTCTGGGCATCATTCCTCTT
>JAULBU010018179.1:0-20287 GCA_032358235.1 Odonthalia washingtoniensis | reverse complement strand
AAGGGAGAAGAGAAGAAAGAGCTGAACGTGAAGGTTTTCGATTTAGATGACTACTACGTTTGGTCCTCCGGACCGAAGCCTCGTGTATGATTTCCGATACGAGTGTTGACCGCCGCGATAAATGTTATATATATAATTTTTGGGCTCCAACGTTTTCCTGGTCCTCTGAGTCCGCACCACTTGTTCGATTCCCGAAAACAAAAGTGGATGTTGTTGTTGACGTTAAGGGAGAAGAGAGAAGAGAAGAAAAACCACGACCCGGAAAGGAGCTGTAGATGTCATGTTGCAAAGATTATTTTTTGCGAATTTCATACTGCTGTAATTTGTCAGTACAGTAATGTAGAAAAAAACGAATCGCATTTATTTGTACTTGTTTTACTACTTTTTTAAAAAAGAATGTGAAAAGAATGTGAGAAAAAATGTAGTAAAACAATTACAAAAAAAGCGATTGAAAATTTGAAACGTGTTGCAATCGCCTTTTTTTAATTGTTTTACAAATTTTTTTGGAACACAAATTAAGTCGTGACACGTTTCATTTTTTTAAATGGGTTGTTCCATGTTTCTTTCTTTTGATATAAAAAAATATATTTTATGTTTTTATCAACGATTTTTTTATGTGTCCATCCCCGCATGTTCCCCAAAACTCCCTTTGTCACCATCATCTTTCACAACTGAATCATGCATCTCGTCGATGACCGCTGCGAAAGTAGCTTTGTACAAGTTGATAAGTCAACTCTATTCGAACTGATCCTAGTATGTTTAGTTTCAATTTCGCCCCCTTCATTTCTCAGCAAATGAAACATGTACTAATCTTTTAGCGATAATTTTGTTATGAAAGTATGTGGTCACGACGGCGAAAATGACACCCCTACACCAATCCCGACCATGTGCACCTTTTTCTGTATTCAATATCAAGTTGTATTGACTTGGAAGTTAGTTTGAAAAACGGTTTCTTAGAGACCTAAAGTTTTCCAGGAATATCCACTGTGAAGACGCATTTCCTTTCTTTTCTTCCCCAAATACTTCGATATCGACATCGACATCACCAAAACAAATCGTTAATTTCAACATGAATCGCAAACCGTCAATGACTTGCAACGTAACTTCTTATCCGAGTTTCGCACACCCTCGTGTATTCTATCACAACCCCTGCACCTTCTGAATTTTCTTCTGAAGCAACTGATGGAAATTCATCACTTTCGACCAGCATCAGCGATACTGATATCGTGATGCATTTAGGATTTAGGTACAATCAAGTCATCGAATTTATGTACTGACATCATTGAGTATACTTCACCTGATGAAGTCGCAATCATGGGCGGCTACAGGACGGATGTGGTGTCCAAGAGGAAACAACATCAATAATAGGAATGATATACTATATCAACACCTAGTAGGTGTTTGTACAGAAAAAGATTTTTTTTATTAAAATATAATATTGCTTCTTTTTTTTCCAAAAAATAGTGAATTTCCAAAAACAGTTTCTGTTTCCCAAAAAGATATTCTATATTTTCCGAAAACAGTTTATGTTTTCCAAAAAGTTTTAGGATATATACTCCTGTATTGTCAAAATAGGCCTGGAATTTTCTAAAAAATTTTGGCTTGGTTTCCAATTATTTTTGAATGTTCACAAACCATTTTTGACAATACTCCTAAAATATTCTCAACAATCCCTAAATTTTTTTGGGATTTTCACATATAATTTTAAATTTATAAGCATAATAATAACTTATAACAATACAACATTTAATACATTCATTTCATTTAATTACTTCGAGATCCAGAACTGTACTGGAAATTTCCCAATTCTAGAAATAAACCAAAAAACATTTGACACGTTGCCCGAAAATGGTACCTAAAAAAGGCTTGATGTTCATTTTTAGGTGTTTTCGGGAACCGAAAAACAAATTTTTTTCCGTGTTTTCGGGAATTGAACTTACAGACGTATTGTTTGAGTTTCCACGTTCTTTAGACGAGTCGCTGATGAGAAATGTGTTCCTCCATCGATGATATGAAGGATAGTTTTTTATTTTCTTATTCATAATGTAGAAAATGTCGATAAAGATCCTCTCGATAAATCGTGCGGAATCGGATCCAAAGGAGGCCCTGAAATGCAGCGGTGCGGAGTTTACCCTTTGACAGGGGTTTCCTTGTGTAGAAATATCATTGAAGATCTTTAATGTGTTATTATTGGCGTTTGAAGGGTGAGTCTTGCGTAGAAGGTTGAACAGTTTAGTCTGTACCTGGTGGAAGAATTGGTGATGTAATCTCTTTACCTAGCCCGTTGTGAAGTTGATGTTGATTATGAATATTGGTGAGAGAAGAGTATGTAAGTGTGAAGAGGTGCTACGGAAAAGAGGAACGTGCCATTATTCCAAGTAGTAGGTCTTCTTGTCTTTCTTTAATTCCCTCCTTCGTGCCAATTTATTGTTGACGTTGTCTATCATGAGACGATGGGAGTCGAGCACGTTGAGACCTAATAGTGGCAGTATTTCCACTTCTACCAAGTCAAGGCTGGCCATTATATTTTCAAGGGTCGATGGTATTCCGAGCATGAAGCGCACGGATCCAAGGGAAGGGAAGTTTTGTTCTTCAAATTTGAAAGATAAGGTGAAGTGTTTTTTGATTCTTGTTGTGTTGAAGAAGTTGCCAATATAATTGAGGGCTGATGATCAGATGACGATTCTTGGCGCGCCGCTATCGACGAAGAACGCAGAGTAGAACTTTGTCAATGAAATGGATGTCTTGTGAATTGAAATATTTTGGCAGTCGATAATTTCGGCGCTGTTGTATTCGATTGTTGATAATGATAGTGAAAATTCTGTATCGTGGATGTGATTGTTTGATAGGAGGGATGATGTGAAGAAGGGTTCGCTGATTTGTGGTTGTATTATGGATTCTTCGATCGCGTCGTTGCTTTCTGATGGGTTTGGATCTTAATTATTATCTGAATTTTGCAGTAGATGATTATTGAAATTGTCGACTAGTAGGAGATTGGAGTTTCACTTTCAATGTTGTCGATAGAACCGTTGATGTCGCTACTGTCTTTCTAGTATCCGTTGATAATATCTGTCAAGATGTATACCCATTTATCACCGCTTTTCATCCTGTTGTATATAAAAGTTTTAATGGAATCAGGTGAACAGCGGTGATTTGGAAACCAGGGCGAGAATCCACAGCAGTAGAATTTACGGTTTGAGTTGAACGTTTACGTGTTCGATCTTGATGATTGTGGTGCAGTGGAAGGAAATAGATTACGATTATGTCTGACACAGTTGTTATTGTTGTTGCCGAAGTTGGATGGTCTGGAATTATGTCGTGGAAAGGTTGAGGTGTTATTGCGATTTCCAAATCTTCATATTGGTCTTTGTCTGTATTGGCCAAAGAGGGTCATTGAAGATGAATCAGGAGATCGGTTGCTCGTTTCTAGATTCGCATCTTTCTCCAATGTGATTGAATGGGCCAGCGCAGTCTTGAAGGAACGGTTCGTGTGATTCCAATTAATTTCGTTCGATCTTGGTGTTTTGGACCATTCATATGAAATGACAGCGGATCTTAGTATGTTCAGTTTATAAGTATCGATCCTAAGCATCTGCAAACATTGAGGGTTGATTTTATCGATGTAGGCACATAACTTTGATAATCCTATGCTATCATCGGAGATATCATTCTCGGACATGAATGATTTATCTCAGACGATCGATACGTCGTTGAGATTCTTTCTGTCCGTCCACTGAGTAGAATTACAGTGGAATTACGGATTTAATTTGTCGAAAGTTCATCAAGTCTGTGATTTCGTTGAGGAAGAGGGTTTTGGCGGGCTCTTTTAGGATATTCGCGAAGAATAGAGCCTTTCGTTTGTCGCATAATTGTAGTTCATCGGTGAAAAAGTTGTGGTCGCGTATCATGTTATTGGTACTTTCATCAACATCGCCGCTGAAGAATTTGTCCTTGAAGTAGCTGGGGATAGATTGGGCTACCTGCCCATCGTTGAGTTTCTGCATGCGGGAGCTATAATAGCCTTCTTCGTCGTCAGAGATTGCATTGTCGGCTTGTGTATGTGTTTCGTAGTCATCTGCGTTGCCCATATTTGTTGGTCACATTCCTCGAAGGCCTCGAAAATGGTGTGTACATGCTGTTTCTGGTGCCGGATGTGGAGTTTGACTGTTGTTGGGTGGTTCTAGGACTGGGGTTGTTGTTGTTATTGTTTGTGTTGTGGTCTAGTTACTAGGATGTGTCGTTGGCTGTTGATGTATTGATGTGATTACAGAATTTGGTTTCATTGGCGTGGGACTTAGTAGAGGACGTTTGATTGTTGCTTGTGGAAATGTTGCTGGGACTGAGGCTATAGGTTCTGAGCATTGATATTCTGGATTGTAGATTAAGGAGCGTTGTTTTATGACTGTTGATTCTATATCGTGCATCTCCAAGTCGGTTCTGTCTGTCAGGCAGGCGAGCCAGAGATGGAGACGTAAGGAACTATTCGATGAATCTTCTCCCATAAGGCCCAGGATAGAAATACTTTGGTCTGAGTTGTCAGGAAGACCATAAAGTACCGCAATATCCCGGAGCAAGGCAATTGTTGCTAACGGCATCGAAAAATAATCTTTGCTGAAGAAAATTTCATTTACCGGAAGGGAGAAACGGAGTTGATCTAAAAGCTGTTGGCTATTTGGAGGTAGACGAGTTGTTGTGTTTTGTAGCATTGGGAATTCGCTTATGGAGTTCGCCGCTGCTATCTTCAGTTCGGCCGGAAACTCCGTAGCCGCTCACTCAAATTGATTCAGATCGTCTGAAGTAGCATTTGTAGAGTGTTGTGTCTTCATTTCTGAATAAGTTTGTTGTGGTTGGGGGCCTGGAATCCTGCTTTTTGCAGGTTGCGTGTCTTCGTCTACCCTCTTGGGGCTTGTTTTCTTAGCTTTCTTCAGTTTGTTTGTTGTAAAACTGTGTCGAAGAAGAAAGGGCCTTGGAGTTGTTTTTTTGTTAGATGCTTTGCGGCGGTATAAGGATCTTATTAAGGAATGGTGTAGTGGAGGTTTTTTAGAAATTGTTTTGTATGGAGTCGTTTATCGCTTCGATTAGTTGAGTGGGATTTTTTTCGTGTTGAGTCGCTTCCGGTGCGCTTTGTATATCGTGGTAAAAAGCTAAAAAGTTTTTTGTGGGAGTTCGGTTATGATGAGTAGAATCCGGATTGTCGTACTATACATCTAACCGAACCTTATTGTAGCTCAAAGGTGTACAATCAACCTTGTGGTTAGTATAGTAACCTGGGGTGCGCATGTGTAGTATGTCTTCACACGTGTAGTGTAGTTCGGAGATATTAATTTATAAAAGTAAGACTGAGGTCACACGTGTAATGTAATGGTTGAGGTGGATTATAAATGTCGTATGTGGATTGATGTGAACCTGTCGTGGAGTAGCAATATGCAGATATCGAGGTGGAGGTAGGAAAGGGGTGTAGAGTGGAAACGAGAATGCGAGTAAGTGGCACGAAAGGAATGTTCAAGTGTGGTGAGCGTAATGCTCGAACTGCGCAGTAGATCAGATAACGTTAGAGCGCGACGTTGGTGACTGCACGAACGTTGGTGACTTAGTTGACCGAGCGACTGCACACGGTTGGTAGCGACATAAACTTATCGTTTTAATATTGTTACAGAAGTAAGTGTAGAAGAGAAAGTAAAGAGAGAGAATGGTGCTGGTAGTATTCTTATAATAAAATTAGAATGCTAAAAGCGGATCCGGAACGGAATATCTTTTGTCGCCGAAGATGAAGAAGCATGTTATGATGTACGCGTGTTCTACTACATACCATGCAGGAGAACACGCGTACATCGTACAGCCCTAGATTCCGCGACACTAGTAGTGTCGCGAAAGCTATGGTGGTGTGGCTTATACACGTGTTAGTATCATGTAAGCTTGACAGAAAATACACCTATTCCGTCAGAGTGGATGGAGTGTCTGATAGGTTATAGTGTGGGTTTTACTAATTAAAGTAAAGATCTAAAGTACAGTTCGAAATTCTTTGCTGAACTAAATGGATCTTTGACCAGATTTTTATCACCCATAGTAGCAGAAGATGTATTTCTTACTGAAATCATCCCACTCAAAGACTCAAGAAGCAAATACTAGGAGATGATGCGAGCAAGATCACTAGAGATCGACAACTCAATTAAACGTAGAAAGATTAAAGTTATATTACGACCAAAAATTCCTCCCAATGAAAATATGCTCTCCGGTCGCTTTGTACTGACATTAGAGTCCTCGATAGACTGCTCAGTTATACATAAAGCGAGATCTGTTATTGGGGGCACAGGGACAAGTTAAAACCTTTCATGGTACATTCTTCCCAAACTCTTCAATCCTCTTCCATCCGACTTTTATTAGCTTTGGGTTCCATATTTTGGTTTCCCACGTGGAATTCGGATGTCACACAGTCTTATCTCCAATCGGCCATATCACTTTGTCGGGATTTATTCATGGAAACTACAATTCCAGAACTTCAAATTACTCCTGACCAATACCTCCAGATCCTCCAACCATTATATCGTTTAACAGAATCGGAAAATTATGGTTTCACACGCTCCAGAGACACCCCATTAATGACCTGCATATTAATCAACTCAAGTCAGATACATCATTCAATTATATTGATACCAACCGTCATCTTAGTGGCGTCTCAAGAACGTACGTTGACGACTCACTCAGAGCTGGCGACTCGTCTTTTCAAACTCTTTCCAAAAAAAGCAACAACGTTTCGATATGAAGGCACCATCAAAACCCATGTGACTTTTCTGATTTTCGCTTACAGCATTCGAATAACTAGGACATCATAGTGCAGACGCAACGACATTACCTGAAGAAACTGGAATCACTACTGAACGACGTCACATTTACAGCATTTCGTTCCATGCGTATGCGAATTGTTTGGCTGTCGCATACACGCCCAGATTTTTTGTTTGAAATATGAAGGCTAGCACAGATTATAGATACAAATTTCACTAACACGCCCTCTACTTTTATTTCCCAATTGAACAAAGCAACTAACTATGCGAAACGTTACGAGATTAAAATCTCTTTGCCTACCCTCTGTATTGATATCCTCAAGGTAATAGGATATAGCGATGTGAGTTTCGGGAATAATTTGAACCTTTCAAGCCAGCTTTGTTACGTAATTTTCATTACAGAAAAAAATTCTATGGTAATCCTTATTTTGTTAAAATCTTACAAGACGAAAAAGGCTATGCAGATTCACCATGGCAGCGAAATTTATAGACTTCTCCGACATGTTCGATTCATCTTATGCATTAGCATCAGAACTGTGTATACTAACAAATATACTAACAAATCAACAGATCAAGTCGGAGCTCTTCACCGACAGTAAATTTCTGTTTGATTTAATATAAAAGGGCTCCAGAACCTCAAAACATTCGCTTATGTTATATGTGGCCGCCTCCAGGGAAGGTTTTAAATGCGGTGATATATCGAACATTTTTTTAGTAAAATCAGGGTCCAATCTAGCTGACGGTCTCACTAAACCAATGTCACAAGCGGCATTACGCCCTACACTTGAGACTTCATCACACGTACTACGTCCGGATCAATTGATAATACACCACTAGTACGACACTTCACATCAACACCTACTAACCTTACTTCCACTCTGACACCATCTTTACTTTTTGGAACCAATTAGCTAGCCCATCATGCCATGATTTTCAATGAGCAAAAGATTAATAACTTTAGTCAAAAAGTTTATACATCACTTTATTTCTTTATGGAGTTAACAATCAAGATATTAAGTCTACTACCCCTGGTTCAACTTTTATTAGAACAAAATTATCATTAAAATATATCTCTGCTCTCTATTTTGATATGACTTCCTCTTGACCATGTTGAATATCTTCGAATCAATACCTTGTCAATTATACCATGGTATTATTTTCAACTCCAATCTTTGAAACGACCTGCTCTTAGTCATGTTGTACCCGTTCGATTAATACGAATCGATACTAACCATACTTAGATATGACCCCCCTTCTGCTTAATATGCCATATTACTTTATCTTAACCATTTGTTAAAATCCCCCATATGATTATACATATTCTTCTGGTATCACTTACTAAATTCATTGTCACTTTTGAATAACGCTGGTAATAATACATCTCAAATCCCTCATATGATAACGTATTCTTCTAGTAGTACCTACTACATTCATGATAACTTTGGATAATGTTGGTAATAATTGATCTTCAAATTACTCATTCGATTACATATTCTTCTCCTATTACTTACTACATTCATTATCACTTTGAATAACAATGGTAATAACACATAATAATACATCTTAAATCCCTCATATGATTACAAATTCTTCTGGTATTACTTACTACATGCACTATAACTTTGAACAATGTTGGAAATAAAACATCTTAAAATCCATCATATGATTATATTCTTGTGGTATTACTTACTACATTAAATGAAACTTTGAATAATGTTGGTAATAATACATCTCAAAAAACATTTTCTTCTAAATAATACTACTGCTGTCAATAATATTAACAGTAGCACCACTATATCAAATTTTGGTATTTGACACGTAAACGTCATGGTGCATTTTCTAGCTAATAAGGGGACTGTCGCACTGAGACATCAAATCCTTTCTCCGGAAAGACATTACTCACACTATCTACGAATACACTCACTACATCAATAGATTTTGGTTCTCATGCGAAGACAAAAAATAGCTGGAACAGCTAGACACGTGTAATCCTAGCATTCTATCTTCCGCCGATAATAATATTCTTTCTGTCATTCGCTAATAGCGTTCTTCCTCGTTAAGAACGCCATCCGCATCATTCTCTTTCAACCTTTTCTATTTTCACTTCACCTTTTACTTTAAAATTAAGCTTACGTTATTATTGTTACCATCTATGTGTAGTTGCTCGGACAATATCAAGTCACCAAAGTTGCATAATTGCAACCTCGCACACGTCCTACCGTCCTCGTTCGTTGTAGTCCTAAGGTCACTCCCATCGCTCGTTAACCTCCTTCATTGCTCTCTGTCTCCCTACTCTCGCTATTCCTTTGATACTCTTCCAGCCTTTTCTGAGATAGCCTCAAAACCTCGATAACTTCATTTGCCCCCGCTCTACAGTACACACTACACCAGACCCATTCAAGCTACTACACGATATAGCATACAGACGTATCCCTCCATATCTGCATAGAGTGCACAAAAATCTCTGGTATACACCGTGTGGTGCTACCCACAACGTTGATTGTACAACTAATCGTGTTATTCTGTATACTTCGACATCAAGTGTGACCAAATAGCGTTGCAGTCAAAAATATACGTCGTGGTCCGTGAATCTAAGATCAAGTAAGCTGATCCATTCAGCATCATAGTCATCGTTTGAATAAATTTGATCTTTTGTACGTGCTGTATTTTTCTGCCATTCCGTGGTGAACTTGTACATCATTTGAAATTACGTTGTAAAAATAGAATAAAAGTCGGCCACATACGGGCAGCGCAGTTTACTGGACTGTTTCATACGAATAATAATTTTAGGTAGTATGACACAACTATTTGCTATTCTAATTATCTCTGCAAGTTACCAGCGATGATTATCCCGTCGGAGGATTTCAAAAACTTACTGTAATCGTCGAATTGGACTTCAGATCTCTACTTCAAATCAGTAATACCCACACTTTTTCGTGATAGATACACAATTTACTTCGATAAAATGTATGTATTCACTATCAAGCCTACATGGTACAACAGGTGTATAATCCACTCTGCTCTTTAGCTCCAGAGACAGCCATACAATAGAACACGTGTATATCATGACAAGGCTTTTTCACCTTCCACGAGAAATGATCTTATGTCTCGTACCTGCTTTTGGAATTCCTATTCTACTATAAGAATACCACAAGCTCCATTCCTTTTCTCCCTATTTTCCCTTCTTCACTTTCAATCTACAATCATAAACTCAGTTTAGTTTGTTACACGCCGTGTGTAGTCGCTCGGTCAATTAAAAGTCAAGAACCAAGAACGATCGTATAGTTACGATCGTCGCGCGCCAATGCTTATATCAATTTGCTGCAGTCGGTAGTTGTAGAATTCGTTACCCTACTTGCTGTCCTATCTCGCTCTTTTCCCAGCCCCGTCGCGCTAACCTTCACTTGCTTCACTCTGCTCTCCTCCTCCTGCTTCGACCACTGCCCTGTTCAAGCTACGATTTATCCGACTCATCCTCATTGCCCTAATCGTTCCTTAATATGTCACATCACTTTCCGTCTTACACCGTCACCTCCTTAATTACATACCGCCGCTATTTGTAGTTTCTACCATACACTACGCATATCTCACATCATTTTCCGTGTTATACCATCACCTCCATAATTGCATACCGCCGTTTCCCGTAGTTTATACTATGTACCACACATTACACACATCACTCACGTTAATACATTACACGTGGATCCACCTTCCAGACTTTACTTCCTACAAAGATACTATACTACCCACAAGGTTGATTGTACACCATTGAGCTACAGTATTAGATCGGTCTGGTGTACGGTACGACAGTGATAACCCAAGATGAGTTCCAAATATTTTCATACCGATTCATTCTTGAAGGAGTACTTAGTCTCTGTAGACCATTGGATCGTCGATGTAGTTCATTGGAAGTGAGAATAGAAGATAATTCGAATATACTATATCCCAAGTACAGTATACAATCCCCAAGAAACTAGTACAAGGAGTATAGATAACCGTTCCGTATTATTTTTTAACCGCGATGGACTGAAATGTGAATCTTTTCAGAAACATAATCTTAAAGTGATCTGGTCAGGACGTTCAAATAATTTTTCGTACCGTCTTTCCTCAAAATCACGACCAAAAGTAAAGATTGTGATCGCACCATCTCTCACATTGACCTGGTGCACTATTAGAGTCCCTACTATTGAGTTGGTGTTCCTTCGATGAACCGAGGAAGTTTTTCTAGGTATATTTCATGTAATCCACTGCGTCGAGTGCATTGGGGTACCTTTCTTGGCTAACCTCGTGACATACCAAATTACTAGGGACAGTGACAGTGGTAGGATTGCCTCATCGAACTTTGGCACTTACTTCACTACCAATGCATTGAGTATTTATTACTTTCCGAGGAACTCAGTTGTCTTCTGTAACATATTTCAGAACTATAGCTTCCGTGCGTCTCATATTACTGATATGGAAAGGAATATAGTCGAGAACAATTTCATCACCATTACCTTCAACATCACCGTCATGGTATCTGTCATAATCTGCACCATTTACAACCGCATCTTTTTCTAGAATCTTCTTATATATTCTATTTCCAACAAGCGAACGGCTTTCTTTCACAAGTTCATCAGCTCATCCTGGTTCAGCAATACTGGTTGGAACAACATAACGTGCAACGTTTTGACCACGATTGTTACTTTTTCGTTTCCCAACAACACCACTCGTTCAGTTCTACGAGCAATCACAACCTCAGTAGGTATTATTTCATTTTCATCACTTCCAGCAAAAAATGAGTCTCTATGATCAACATTACCGACACTCTTTTTTCTTCTATTTCGAGAATCATTATTTCATCCACTTCCAATAATTTTGCTTGTTGTGCTCGGGGGGTTTTAGAAATAATTACTTCTTTTTCAACGATATATCGAGTATTACCTGAATCAATTACTTATCTTTAAACGATAGCTCGAGTGTTACTTTTCACAACATTATCATCAACACTCCTTCTTAATATTTTAGAATGGAAAATGCTGTTACCGAATTTCAATGTCCGCTGTACTTAACGATTTCCATGAACTCGCCCATCAATATCTCCTTCACGTCACCGCTCACGTGATCCAATTCTCAGATTAGGAGCTACGTATGTAGTTAGTTTTCCCACATTCATTCTGTTTTTCCGTATTGTTGGAACGATTAGGATTAATCAGAGATATGTTATAGAAAAACAAATGTTTGTTTGGACAGAATAAACAGAAAGCAGAAGAATGGGAAGTGATTTATAAATGAAATCAATTATCAATTTCAAGAAAACTAAACAATTCTTCATTATTGAACGGTCTAATTTTGAAGAAAAGAGTCATTTCATTTTTTGACTTTGATTTCGTTGCTAATTAGAGTCGTAACGTTATTTTTCAATAATGCTATCAACTTTTTACTTTTCGTATTCGTATTCCCCAGCTTCAGGATGATAAAATATATTAACGTAATAGATCTTCGAGGCCCATCCATCTTCACCACATCTCAACGTTTCACATCCCTTCCATCTACTGACAGACATAGACAGCTTTGGAATTGTCATGTATGATGGGACAACATGCACAATTCTACGGATTGAATCAACAGGGGACAGTCCGTATTGTTTCCCTAACATACTCTTTTCCAACTCTCCTTCACTTCGTTACCAATGAATACGGATACAGTTCAAAGTCTTGTCTATTCCATCCACTTTTAGATACTTGTCGGGGATAAAGTCATCC
Source organism: Odonthalia washingtoniensis (assembly GCA_032358235.1). Taxonomy (NCBI): domain Eukaryota; phylum Rhodophyta; class Florideophyceae; order Ceramiales; family Rhodomelaceae; genus Odonthalia; species Odonthalia washingtoniensis. The sequence continues at coordinate 7,761 of JAULBU010018179.1, read as the reverse complement.
TATTTGAGAAAACGAATTCGTGTTCAAGCTGGGGATTCCAAACTGATCATTAGTTTCTACTTCAACATGTCACTCACAATTAGAACTGCATTCAGGTCCAATTTTAATGGGCGTAAATTCGAAGGCTTCACCAAACCATATTCGCATATACCCATTGAACGTGAGGAGCTCTCTTCATTACCTCCTTCTACCATAATAGAATGAAGAAGTGGTACTGTACTCTGATAAAACTTCACTTCGCAACAATTTGATGTGACATTCTGTAGTTTTATTTATCCATGAGTACATCACCATTGAAATTCATTTGGTCCAACGTTGGTACTATGTAGCCGGAAACATAAGCTGATGCTGGAAAGTTATTCTTCGTATTATGTGCAAAATTCAATGGTATCCCATCGTCCTTCATACGATCTCTCAATAAGATTACCAACTGTGTCATACCAACTACACCCCTGACTTCAATTAAGTCTCTTATATTTTCACTATGGACTACAGAATTCGTTAGGCCATTTATATCGCTGTACATAATCTTTGTAGAGGTTTCAAATTCTCTAAATTCCGCAGACTTTCCAAATTGTACTAGGAAATCTGCATCTTCCTTTACAGCTTGCATTCTTCTTACTTTTATGTGATTTGGAATAGAATCTACATCCCTCTTGCAAACGACTTCTAGGATATATTTTTCTCATCTTGTTTACGAATAGTCTCACTCATTGCAGATTAGGAACTTTTCGATGTGATTGTATATGCTTCTTTGAATATTTTATGTGCGTTTTCGTACATCGAACACGTTAGATACCCAATACATCCAGTACCACTTATGTCGGGGACAAGATGATCAATCATATGCCATTTATTTGTTTCCATGCTTGAAGCTTGGTATTTATCAAACTTCTTAACCACAAGAACATTTAAATCATTAATTAATTTGATTATTGCTTTCAGATCCTCATGAATCCATGTTGGCCTTCTATTACTCCGCCAACTAAAGTTAACAAGATAAACAAATTTGACGAAAAGAGTTGTCACTGGCAGTGAACCGAAGTTTTTATAACATATATCAACAAGTCAAGAGAGAAACAGAGATAAATTATCGAGACATTAGTGGTCTGATGCTTCCAGCATACCTACAATACCATCCTCAGTGAACAGACCTGATAGACGACTAGCTGGTAACCCTTTGGAGAAATCCACACCGAGCTCATATCCAGCTGAGCCGCACTGCAACTCTCGAATGAAACCATTAAGAAGAAATGAAATGGACCTCTTAATCGAAGAGATATTTATCCCTTCCCCGGAAAGAGTTGATATCTTGTAAAGGCATACAGTAGATGACACCATTTCATACACTATATCAACCATACACCTCATGGTAAAGTTGCAACAAGGACCAGACTACTACAGCACCTTATACCTCCTACTCTCCGACAGTACACCTGAGACACGTGGCGCATAAGAAGACACCGGTGAAACAACTGGAACGACGATGTACTTGCGAAATAGATCTTCTGTCTAAAATCCGAGCTCGGCATTCTTACTCCTATAAGAATTCCATTCACACCTTTTCCCTTTCCCTTTTCTTCTCTCCTCACTTTTATTTACTACAAATAAACCTACAGTTTATTGTCGTTACCGGCATCGATATTTCTATCCTTCCAAAAAGTTCAACCAATCCATATTGATATTGATTTGAGCTCGTCCTCCCTCGCTAGAGATACTTACCTCATCCGTCCTTTTTCCTGTTGCCATCGCTAGCCCTTGGTCACGCTCTCCTAGACCTCTTGATCAACTATACGCTACATAACACACTCACTCATCCATACATCCAATCATTAACATCGGCACCTCCTTAAATTCATAAGATCATTCGATACAATAGACCTCCCTCTAATCCACATTAGAATCCACATTCGAATCCACACTAAATCCATACTACCGTATACGGTCAGCATTTACAATATCCACCCATCACATGTGGCTGTATTCTCAACAGGGTGCAGATTGCCTTCACTCTGAATTCGGCCGTTTGGCTCAACCGGGGTTATTCGACAGCTATTTACTTTCTCACCCTTTTGGCGTATTTCAGGTATAATACAGTACACTTTGTCAACAATTTGGAGATACCGCGTGAGATGTTATGCATAGGTTCAGAACCAAACATTGCATATATATATCAACTAATTGATCTATACCAACAAAAACCGAAACAAACTCAGGACATATGGTACTGGTATCATGGAGAGTGTTTTAAAGTTGTTTGCAACTTTTTCGTTCCCACTTGCCAAAGCTTGAGACACTTGAAGAGTGTGATCTACGGCCTTTTTGGCAAAATTTGTAACGCAACTAATACTTTCTTTTCGAACAAAGTATCGGAAGGAAGCATTTATCCGAGGCTAAATGCGCAAAGTCTCTGAGTATTACCTTCTTTTGGGGATTACCTCGAGAAGTGGATAAAGTTAGAATTTATGCAAGGGGTGGATAATGTGTAACTGTGTAACATATAGTAATCAAGTCCAATCAATGACGCATGACCGAAACTATATCCGGCCGACCATATTCCGCTGTATTCTCTGCAAGCTCATCCCATGTCGAACTATTACTACACGCTTCACATCTCTTCGCCCAAAAGACTACTGTCTGTGCTTCGTCTTTTGACATTCTCATGTTGTGTAAGAACGGCCAATCGCACGTTTCATCTCTTTACTCTTTCCTTTCTCAACGTTTTCCCTTTAAATCATAAACTACTCATTTTGTTTGATACCAACATCAGGTGTAGTCACCCCCGTCAAATCATCACCAAGATAGGTATTGTTAAAAAGATCGAGCAAGTCCAGGCTACTGTAGTCAGATAACCTTTACTTTGCTATTTTGCCCTTTTCTGTACTTGCTTCCCTCTACCAGTTTCTTGAGCTCTTAACCCTTATTTGTTTGACGTACTGATCGCCTTTTGCTTGCAATTTCCCTTTCCTCTCTAACTGAATTTCTAATCTTACTACCACTCTGCACTACATACATCGATCAGAACACACATTCAGACTGACTCCATAATACAGTATTCACACGCCTTGAATCTATTCAACCACTGTGGTACAGTATATGTTACAAGTGACGCTGTACTACCACATAACTCTGATTGTATATCGTTGAGTATATTTAAGTTCGTTCATACTGTGTATACTTCGACAGTTATCGTAGGAACCGCTGCCCGTGGGTTTTTCGGTTTTCATCTGCCGCTCTACCACGGCGAAGTAGATTTTCAGGATGTTCAGGTTGAAGACACGATAGTGCTCCGCCGATTAAATTAGGAATCTACCGTAACCAGGAACGTATCACGGTGTAGGGTCATTCTACTCCTCAAGACAGGGATTACCCTGTCCTAGGGCGAGTTTTGGCAGGTTTTCTTTGTTTTCTCAATTTGTTGCCAATAGCTGTGGTTTGTCTGTTTTTCATAAAATGACTACTGCCCTTCATTTTTCGTTCTCCTTCCTGTCGCGCCGGTATGTATACTGAAGTTAATATAGACTTCAGTTGAAATTTCTGGAACACGTGTAAGTTGTGTTCTGCTACTAGCAGTGGCCGGCTTCTGAAAGAAGACACTCAGATCTATTAATCAAAGTCAAGTATCCAACTAGTGTATCAATCCTGAAATAACGAAGTAATTTTTCATACCACATGTGCTAGTCACCTTGTTAATGTACTGTTTTTATACCACACGTATCTGTTACCTTGGTACTGTACTGTGGTGTGACTTTATAGTCTTATTAACTTATGCGCCCTTTTAATTTCATGTGTGTCTCTACTCTTTCCCTCCCCGATATACCATCCTGTTCTAATACTCGCTTTTTAGGTTTCATTTCCAAAATAGTGATGTTGAGGGTTGCGCACTCTCCCTCCCCTTTTACACACGCGGTTATGGTATTCCATGCCCTGGCTCATAGTATGAACCCAGGAGCTATCCTGTATTTTCGTTCGTAGTAAATCTGTCTCCTTGCTCCTTCCCTTCGTCTTCTACGTTCAACTGATCAACATCTACCAATCGGTAATCGTCATCCTCTTGCTCATGTATATCATGCTTCGAATACGTTCATCATCTGATCATTTATCTATCAATCGCTCATCGTCATACTCTTGGTCATCTACTCCATGCATTTATTTCCACATCTTCATCCTACTTTCCTCTGTTCGTTTACTTCTATGTTGTCTTCGGCCCGTGTCGCACGAATCATTTGTATCGAATCGAGAGAAACTCGATTCGACACTAAGCATCTGTGACATCGAGAACTTGTGTTGGTTTTTCGCTGTATGACGAACATATCCTCCGCTTCAGGATTATCAGCTACATACTAAAACAGCATATGGTGACCCTGAAGTTGCTTGAAATATAGTGTTTGGAATGCCACTACTCCCATCGACACTGTAATTAGTAATTCAAATATGAAATCAATACCGTCGTGTAAAGCCAGAAAAATATCTTCTCGATTACCTTTTCTCCTTCCTTATGGAGTTAACTCTGATGATATGAACTGTACTGGGCGGACTCCAATTATTGATTCCCCAAATGAAATGACTCTCCGTCGTCTATTCTTTGAAATTAAAAAGATTCACATTCGGTGGATATAACTTTAATTCAGACATCTTTAGTGATATCTGGGATTTGTCGCTGTATATCTGTATACAGATAGCAATTTTATAACATTGCTAGAAATTATTCCTTTCCGAGAGGAATCATTTATAACAATGTTACAGATATACATAGAACCATTCTGTGGCGGAATCTTAATTCTGATGGACTCTATCAGCATCAATGGTTCTATCCTCCGACATTTTTATGCTTCCTTCTGCTAATTTGGTCGCTTTTAAACCAATTATGAGTTGATAGGATGATTGAAAATCGTAACAAGATCAGGAGCTTCTGTAAAAATTCACATACACAGCCGCGGACTGAAGTCTGCGAGTCTGTGCGCAGCACAGGTTTTTATGCAATAAACACCGTCCAGCCGACGACAACTGGCGCCGAATGGACGGGCATCTTTCCTCTGGTGAGAACTCGACCCCATCCTTCGCCTCAACTAACATCACCATACCAAACCAACTACCAGACGAACCTCCCAAACGGGAGGGACAAGGAAGATCTATGAATGATCCCCCACGTACGCGTCCACTCAAAGGTGCCACTGGTTGTGTTGAAGCACGGGACAGTCTGAACCCCTGCCCTCGTCTCTACGACGGTGTTACAGTCCATCGTTGTGTTGAGAATACTTTCCGCTCTCTCAACCCATCTACCAACCGGCACCCCCTCAATTCGCGCTGGGTGGGGTACTACAACAGGCATTCTCAACTATTGTTTGACTGATGGAATACGTCAGACGTAGACGTAGATGAGTCATCTATATTATAGTTCATATCTACATATCCTTGACTGTGTTCAGCATCTGTCCCATCAAGTGTAGATCTTGTAAATCTTCCGGTGGAGTTTATGCGACTGTATCCATGTAGTTTCTATTGTCATCAGCATTTTTTCAGTTCAATTTAATTGTGATACGATCAACTAGAATTATATCACCACTCCACCAATTTTCTGTGATGGAGGTAACAATTCAGGACGGCGTTTGTTCCTTCATGTATCATTATTCTCCAAACCGTCATGGATCTTAAAAATATGCATGTCCAAACCATTTTAGGTTGAAGATGAAAACGCACAAGATGTATAGGTACATCTAAATAGTAGCGTGAACATGTTTGAGGCATGTTTTAGGATTGGAGAAAGTTATCCATATTCTGTGAATTTTGACTGTAAAAATTATTTCGATGCTCTTCGGAATTGTTTTGACAGTAAAAATTTTTAACAGAACATTCGGGAATGCGTAAAGAATTCGGGAGAATAAATTAATAAATTTGGACCCTCAAATAATTTCGTTTCTCAATATTTGCGATATAATCTTCAGTGCAGTAAATTGGCAATTCCTCTCTAATATTTTTGTATTGCTGGCGGTCATACACGGACTACTGCAATCACTGTCTTCATAAAATTGGATTAAAACCTGGTGACATTAATGACCAAAATTGGGCCCATCTTATTTTTTATGATTAATTGTCGCAACTGCATGTGACCAAAAAACACTGAATGCTCAGTCGTCAGAAAATTACCAGTTTTTGACAATATGAATGCCCCGGAAAAAAACTACGATGGTTTAGTGTCCAACATACAATTGGCTCAATGCGGGCGTTCATATGGCCAAAATTTATTGATGGTTCCCGTGTAAATCCACTCCCTTTCACGTCTTGTAAGTAGGCATTAATTTCCGGAAACACAGACGTCTTAACTGGTCAAGGGAACAGCTGACCAGTCTACGAGAACATGCAACACGAAAAGATTGGCGAAAGCACGTTTGCGCAGTTGGCCATCGTGTTTTCCGAAAGCTGTACAGATTGGACGTAATGTCTTTCAATGTCTTACTTCATAAAATACTCCCCATGATTGAGACAAGCGAGGTGAAAATTTCTGTGCGTTCTTCTGAATCAGAGGTTTGTGCAGAAGTACGTCTTGCAATGACGTTACGATACCTCGCTGGTGGGATAGTCTGGGACATTCATGACAATTTCGGTGTATCGGTAGGTAAATTTTTCAAAAGTGTCTTTCGCACAGTTGACGCTGTAAACAAAACGATTAATGTAGACTGGGATTTGGATGACATAGATAGATTAAAAGATCTAGAAAGGGGCTTCGGAGAAAATTCAAAGCTTGGTGCGTTACGTGGGGCTGTAGGTGCAATTGACGGATGCTTATTATGGCAAAAGAGTCCGGGTATCGCTGTACATAACCCAAATAGATATTATTGTGCGAGGAAAAACATTTTTCAACCCTTTTGATGGGTATTTGCGACGCCAATCAAAAGTTTATCTGGTTCGATATGAGTTGTACACCGACGACTCACGACTCCTTAGCCTGTACTAGCACCACGTTGGGGCAAATGTTTGAAGAAGGAAAACTGAACTATCCTTCTTTTTTATTATAATACAGCGCGTCACATGCACTTCTTCAACGATATGCCCTGGAAAAGACAATGACTTTAGCTTTGAACAATCATCTCTACGAATCAACATTGACTGTGCCTTTGGTGAGCTCATTCGTAGGTGGGGTATCCTGTGGAGGCCATTGGAGATGGCATTTAAAAATAACTACTGTAATTGGCTGTTGCATCCGACTCTACAACTTCTGTGTTGATTCTCGTCTAGAATTGCAATATAAACTGCGAAAGTTAAGCGGAATGATTGAGGTGAATCCTGGTGTAACTTTATTGGCACCAGTAGTTGATGAACATGGAGCACGGATTGTTAACATGCTTAAAGAGTGTTTATGTGACAGTTTTGCACAATCAGGACGTGCAAAAGTCAAAAGTGACACAAGGAGAAGGTGTGGGTTACAGGAAATTGTAAGATAAATGAGTCTGCGTAGACCCTATCGTCGAAAATAAGCTGTTATTAATTATCATGTGCATCTTGAGTGTCAATATCATTGTGTGCAATGACATCAATATCATTTTCGTCTCTCACAATGTTTGTACAAGGAATGCTCGCCAACTCATTCGCAGATGCTCTACGGGGTCCGTATGTGACGCGGTGGCAGATGGTACATTCTTCAGTGTATTCGGAAAAGGATGTTGTCTCTCAAGAGATGGATTTCTGAATGTATTCTATGTTTACACTGGGTTTATGGGGGCCAAATGGATATTTCGGTATGAAACATCCGTAGCAGACTAC
>JAULBU010018168.1:0-20288 GCA_032358235.1 Odonthalia washingtoniensis | reverse complement strand
TCGGTCGTTGAGACGGAGAAGTGGAATCAATCGTTCAAACATATCGCAGCAGTCAAGTAGTCAGTCTCAACGTGGACAGAGCGAAAATGAAGATGACAATCCTGATGAGATTAACAATGATGACGATGGCTATTTGCAAGATTGGGGCGTTGGAGAGGCTTATGAGCCACAGTTGGGGTGATTTATCCGTCTAGATTGGTTCAATTGTCCTTAGCTCTTCTTATAAACAATCATTGACATTAAAAATGCAATAAAATAAGTAATTACTGCTTCCTCTTCTACTCCTTTTCTTTGAATACTTTGCACATCCACGTATTTTCAATATCTCCAGCGTGTCCAATTAAATACTTCCGTATTGGCCATGATCATCTAATCAAATTTACTATATTTTTAAAATGACTCGAAACAATGTTTGGAGATGTGGCACATAACACATATGTACTTTTCCAATTATCATACATATGTTAAACATGTTCAATTAATGTTGATGTTTTTACTGCTGAAGATACCAACTCCATGTGGAGTTGGAATTTTTGCAAAAATTAATATTTAATTTTTTTGCAAAATTCCCAACTCCATATAGAGTTGGTATTTCCGGAACTAATAAGATTAGTATTTATAATTTTATGAATACTATTCATAAAATATTAAAATACGAATATACTTACACGTACACCTCTCTCCAGTCTGTAATGAAAATCGACTCTTCTTATGTTTCCATCACGCCTAATTCGTGCTCTTAGAACATATACGACGAGCACCATAAAACTGTCATCACATGTGTTTTCGTTGCATACTTCAACGGATATTTATGAAAATAATGGTAACTAAAGAATTCGTATGTAAAACCCGGCATGGCACCTATTACACAGACGTAGCGACGGATTACAAACGACATTCAACATTATGCAAGTACAACAAGAAACTCCGTTTAGACCATCATGTATATGATGTCCAACAATTAGAACACCACACAATTCTTGACGAAGAAGATGACATACTTCAGGATGTCTCGGCACGGCATGATCCACACATACCAACACAAACAAATGAGGAATCATTATGGAATGGAAAAGAGAATATAACTCAATTTCCGGTTGAAGACAGTGAGGTGAAAGTTACGGCAATTCATTTGTTACGCTTATCGGATCAAATTGGTTCGGATGCTGTACAGACTGTTACTAAATTCATTCACACAGACAAATTAAAACCACATATAGTTTGTCAACACATAACGGATTAGAAACGATGTATGGAAACTTTCGACGGCTCTATTGGTCAGAGTTTAATCCATGACGCATTTCAAAAAATGGAGGTACCTTATAAAACGGCGTCGGACGATAAGAGGAAGTCTTTCTTGTACAGAAAAGACATCATTTAAGTGTTACGTGGCCAACAAAAATTAGTGAATGATAATGAGGTCATGTTTAGACCTTGCTTCAACGAACTAAATCGTGACTTCGTTACCCATCCTCTCCAGTCCGAATTCTTCGCAGAGCTATACATGTCCATAAGCTCCCAGATTATGAGTAGTGAAAATTGTACAATTCAATGGAATAAAAGCAGGGACACAATCCTGAAGTCATTTATAGAACTGTTGCAGATATATACACATAAAAATGCCACAAAGTTGAAGTCATAATCGTTGGTAGGATATCCAATACATGTCACGTTTCTCAACGTCTCTGTGCAGTTAAGACGTTTCCTCATAGGGAACGGATATAATTTAGATAGTTTCCTCCCAGTTGGATTGCAAGGGTCGCATTTAGACCACGAAGATTATAATTACAGAATCACCAACCACGACGACTGTGACGACCATATCGTCATTGACGGCCACGTACAACTGACTTCTTCAAAGGGGAGAGATGATAAAATAATTTCTTCACATAAGTCAATGGATATGGTCCTTGCTCCAGTAATAGAAAGGTCACTCGCCGGCTTCTAACTGTGAACACGTAACATGATAACTTGTAATCACTTACCTGTCACAGTCTCATACTGTTTTGATATACCAGAAATCAAAGACATGACCGGTGTTTTACCTAACTTCACTCCGATACGTCCCTTCGTAAGATGTTTAGGATCACCTACAGCTTTTAAGACCGGTGTTACAGCTGCTCCAAGACATGCCGACATCATAAGATATAGATGGAATGATGTTACGGGAATATTGAAATCAGAAATTACAATGTCATCTACTGCACGTAAAACATTCTGGTTAAAGAAGCACAACAATTACTACAAGATACGTCAATAGCTCAATGGGTCTCCTTCTTGGAATCTGTGAGTACTATACATCTGCAGCTAGTTGTTCCCGGTCTTTTATGAACGTTCACGTATGAAACATTGCACAACCTTCATTTGTGCACCTCAAAGGCAATAAAAACATGTTTCATGGCATATCTCTCCAGCTCCAACGTATTCATGTACTTCTTGGACAAGAAGAGGCACGGTAAACCATTTCTGTCATGTCTCACAGCTTTGTTATTGGCTTGTAATTCACTTCTCGTTGTAATAGAAAATCTGTTCGCTGCACCGGGTTTCCATGTTGACTTTTTAACAAAGTAGAAGTCACAGCAACTTAATGGGTTCTTTTTGAACAAATAAATACTGGGAATGTTAGAAGGTATGGCTTTTAAATGTTTGAATATGGTTTTCCCTCTCGTGGCAGGATATATCGACAGAGTTACTGGTTACTAAGAACAATCCACTCTTACTGATATCTGCACAAGCTACACAACTTTAATGCAAGATATTCTATACGAAAATACATTGCTAGATTTGTCGAAGAAAACGATTGCGGATATTTCTGACAAAATTACGCTTCTCAAGTCAAAGTGGTTACACAATTTTGAGAAGCACTGCTAACATAGAATCCATATATTTAAATTTCATTTACCAGACCACGTCGTTGAAGACCTATCGAAGTTCGGGAGTTTGAATATATTAGATGCGTCTCCATACGAGCAATTCAATACATTCTTCAAGAAATATTACAGGTCTACTTCGAAAAGAATCGCAACTCGGATGGATGAAACCTTTAAAAGAATGATACCTACTAATTCTACATTAAGACAAAGTTCACATCATGCAATATTCATGAAACGCCGAATAAACATCATCAATACCAAACAATCAACCGTATCAGAAACTGTAACAACACATATTCAATATGTATCTAAATATTGGAACGCGACGGCGTTCCTGTTACATTGGTTCAGATTGATGTTATCAGAAAGAAATCTGATTTGTGTAACGAAGAATCAGACAAAATTCTTACTCCAATATTGAAAACACTATCCAGTATTGGTCTAACTGTTTTCACAGAACTCATTAAAATCTATTTACAAGTTAATGATATCTTTTTAACAGACCTCAAAATCGGTGTTACTCTCCTGAAGTGCGGCTACATCATCGGTGGCCACCTACTTATATTTAAACAGTATAACCATTCTACAAATACTGTCAATTAAAGTACTCCTGCTGAACATCTCCGGAAAACACAATGTATTTTTGCAACGACACAATTCGTTCCGAGTAAGGAGAAAACAAATAGTTTCGTCCTTATTAAACAAGGTGAGGCAAACAGTCCTGTTTACTATATAGAAAAAGAGCTTCTCCTATTTCGTATAAAACTTTCGACTATTATGGAGTAAAAAGAATGGCTTTTGTACAATATATGGAATTCACTCCGCCAATCGACAATGTAGATAACATTCTCAAATGTCTATACTTATGTTGGTATACATCAGATGAAATCGACTACAACGAGCCTGGTGCCGAGAATGCATTGGTTGACATTATTTTGGAGATAGGAGAGTGGTGTGATATCATATATTTCAACATAATATGTTCACCTGTAAATGTTTTGCGGCCAAATTTCGGAATTGATTCGTTTACTGAACAGTTGTCATGGCCACGGAAACGATTTTAAATCAAACGATCTTACAGGGAAAGGGATTCATTGAAATTGTTTAAAAGCAATATTGCAGAATATGGCGACCCCACATACTATGGCGTATGTAATCTTCAATCAACATTTCACGGTATGAGTTTTTCATTTTCTCCTATACTTCCGTTCTCTTCTATAGTTCCGTCACCATCAAATAATGTACTTCTTACAGGTCCATCAACAAATTCTTTTCCAATCTTTTCACACTTTTCCAATCAATCGCTATTTCCTCTATATAACAGTCAAGAATAATTTCACAATGTAAACCAATGTATTGACGAAACCATTCAGCTTGTACAGCAATGAAATGTTTCCTCGGCCTTGTCGTTGTAACTATTGTTGTGGCTTCACGTTCCATTTCTCTAAAACCTTTTTCTTCTCCCCCCACTTTGCATTCCGGTACTTCAACTTCATTGGGTTCCCATGCTTCTACAAATTTTCTTATTTTGCCAACCAACTGTTCAGTTGCAAGTTTTACATACTTCGAAAACATTTCGTGAAATTCTTTCTGACATCCACCACCGCGATACTCTTTCACAATCAGAAGGTTAACACATCTGTTTATCCATGTATCCACACGAGGAATATTCATTATAGTTCCTTATACATTGTCCCCTTTCAATATCTCAGGTATATATCCAATGAAATCATGAAACACTGCAAGACCGATTTCATTAGTGAAGAAATCCAATTTTTCCTCATCGTCCCCTATTTATCACCTACAATTTAGCGCTGATTTACGCTGTACAGTACTTGTATATCACAAATATTCGCCGTCCGCCACCAAGACATGTCCAGAACACCAAATCTATTTGTTTTCAATAGTTTACTTCTGGCAGTAGCTATTTCTTTTTAGTTTTTTTCCGTTGCTTGAGGTTCTTTCAAATTAAATCGAGAGAGTAGTGAACCATAACCAAGTACGTCAAAAAACCTTTCCTTTGCAGGTCTTTTCCTTCTACTACAGAATTCCGATAGTAACTGTCTCAGAAATCCCTCAAATGTACCAACTTTACAAAACGCATCAAAAACGGCATTTCTCGATTCTTCAGACGAATACATTTGTACTCTCTCCCCTGTTGACAATTCCTTTCTAAGAAACGAACATATAATATTTCTCTCGGAATTTATGGATGAGACATATATATTTTTACCGCTGCAAAGAAAAGCGTGTGGTGTAGGTACTATGATGGTTCCGTCTAACACTTTAATTCCATTCTCAGTTACAATTTCACTTCGGTTCGTCCAGTTACTTACATTGTCATCACAACATGGGTCAAATTCACAAGTTTTCTTACTTCCTCACTTCAGCATTCTCTGGTCAACTGCCAGTCCAATCCCCAAATATTTCTTAGGTGCTTGTTTTATCATCCGGTCAACACACTTTCCACGATTCTTGTTGTTTTCCAACATTTTTTCGGAAGACGCTGATTTAATAACTCAAAACTTTGTACCATTCCTCTCATTTCAGTAATTTTACAATCAAGTCTGATCACTTCGGATTCAAGAGCCTTAATTGATACCTCTTTACTCAACGATTCTCGTCTTTTTTCATCCGCTGAAACCTTATACTCATTCATCAAAACTGTTAGTCTTGACTTCTCGGCCGTTAATTGTCGAACCTCTTCCTGCAGCTTCCGGAACTCTTCCATATTTACTCCCATTTCTACATTTCTAACGTTGTTGATGGAACTATTAACTTCCTCACTGTTGTCATAATTTTTTCACCACTTCCTACCTCATCATTACCAAGTCGCGATTCGTCGTTTTCAGTAGTAAATGTGTTCTTTACATCACTATTTACTGAAAATTCGTTTGTCTCATTTCTTCCCGGTTTTCCTATACTATCTCTTCCACTTCCACGACTGGCACGTAGCCTACCTCTTCCACGTCCACCAGGTCCCACTCGGCTTTCTCTAGTCAATTTCGGACTTTGATCACGTAATGATTCATCCTCACCATCACTGTCTCCTGTGCAGATCCTTTCCGCCTTTAATGAGGGTTTCGCAGATGTCAATGTCGACCTCATTGGCCTTTGCGAAAGTTGTCTCACTATCTCTCTATTCAACATTGATGTTTTCCGTTTGGGAAATGATGCACAAGCACTTGACAGTCAATGTTCTTTCTTACTGCGGTTTTCATACAAGTACAAAATGACGTCTAAAACAGTATCATACTATCGTAACCGTTGCATAATGTAACAGTTACCATAGTAATTCTGAACAACATTTCACCCTTTCACATTTTTCAAAACTTTCCAACTCCACATATAGTTGCACCTATTCTGACCATACGTGGCCCGCCTACTTCTCGTTTGCTTCAACATCACTCCTTTGTCATACTGAACACTGCTGTGGACACTATAAAACACAGATTTCGTCATTATAGGATAACTGCACATGTCAGTTTTCTGCATTGTTCAATATTTCTTTATATAAATATATATATATATATATATTTATTTTAAGCGGTTTCTCACCGATGCGTCAATCCACCGGGCCCGTCTATAGCAGTTCCTTTCGTACACTATTTCTGGTTTCATTCTTCACGACTCCCCTCGCGACTGTCATTGAGACATTACAAAAAAACGAACTGGAAACGCATATATATATGGTTTCGGGATACATCCATACGTCATCCTCCACCCCTTCTCAACTTCTGTGTGATCATCTTTATTCAACCTCGGTTCCGGATGGAATCCACAAATGATTATGACCATGTCATAATACAGTCATCCTCATTTCCCCTCCAATCCGATACCTACCCGTCATTCCCCCTACACTATTCAAATTCCTCCCTGCATTTGCCTCCGTATTATGTTGACGACTTTCTTCATTTAAAATCGGACGGAGCCAACTCATTTGAGCTCATTGACGGTCTTCTAGTTGATAAAAGAATGAATTCTGGTACACTAGTTCTTCTTCAAGCAATTGAAGCTATCCAGAGAGAAAATGTCGGAGTTCTTCCAGGTAATGATATGTATAACAACAGTCTTCACAAATGAAAACTTCATCGTAATTAATTTGTCCCAATCTCCTTTACTATTAAAAAATATTCTCTTGACCACACGGTTCATTGCGTCCATAGTATTTTGAACTTTGACCTATTGTCCATCAAAAATTAAATTTTTAGTATAATCAATGAGTGTCATTTCAATAAAATTAGTCTTACCATTACTATGACAACATATCATTTAAAAGAACAGTTACTTACTTAGATAAACAGGCATTTTCAGTTCAAGTACGTATCGACATTGTGACTTCTGTTTTAGAAGAATTGAGTTTATTATGTTCAAGATACAATAAAAAATAAAATGGAAGAAACAAAAACAAAAACATACAATTTTCCAGATTTCCATACTACAATCCTGAATTATTCCATTGAAAACTTCAGTTTCATTGACGAAAATTTCTCACTATTTCATCCCTAATCTTATGGCAGTCATCAAGAGATGGAACTTGAGAATAATCTTGAATCAAACTCAGGGTCTTAAATTATCTTAAAAACTTCTTCGACATCGTTTCTCTCCACATGAGTTTCCAGGATGCTGAGCGATACACCCGATGATTTGTTCAACACTCCAGATTTACTTTTTTCCATTTCCTGTCCAAGTTCAATTGAGGACAGATCGGAACCATTACTGTTATCACCACTGACAGCCGCCTGTTCCCGCCCGTGTTTTATGCAATTAGATAAATCCATGACGATACAAAATGTTTCTGTTGCTTTTTCCTTATCAGAACAGTTCGGTCAGAACAGAAGATATTTCATTCAGTTCTGCCTATTCTACAAGCTATGGTTTTTTTAAATTATAAATATAGGTCTCAAAAATTATTTCTTAAACACGTAAAATATTTCATGTGCACCTTCATAAATTAAGATCTTTCTATTTTCATCATCCAATTCTGCCGTAAAATCATTCCTGGTACTATAGCTCATACTGATTAATCGTTCTCCAAACATTTATCATCGTCCCGGTCTACTTCCGTGGTCACAGCCACATCACAGAACATTTTGCTGATACAGTTCATAATTTTAAATGTGGATTAAAATCTATTTCCTAATTTGGTTTCATTTTCTATTCCCTGTACGGTGCCTTCTGACGTTTCTCCATTTTATTTTTGGCACATTTTTTAACACATTTTTACCAAATTTAATTTTTAATTTTTAAACATTGACTATGCTACCAAAATGTCCTTTTCGTGAAATTTCCTGATATTAAATTTTACATCAGTTCTTGTATTTTTGGCTGATTCAAAGTAATTCTCTTGACGTTTCTGAAACAGTCACATTCCTTTTTCCTTTCCTCCGACACTGTCGGTTCGACCATTTTACCAACACCTTATCAACGAGCGATCACTGGCGCCGACAAATGACATTTCGATCTTCTTCAATGGTCCACACCGACCCAGACCTGTCATTTTCCATCACGACAACAACAATGCGATCAAATCATATTCCCGTGGATATATGTATGAATATCTACTCTTTCGCTAATTGTAAAATTTCTTTCCCATCATTACAAATTACTAACTTTCCTTTTCTATGCTTGGTTGTTGCGATTTATGTTTACACGTAACTTAGTTCCGTTCCTTTACATACTCCGTAATCCGTACAGGTTCGCAACGATATCACTTTTCATATTCACATTACATTATTGTGTTCTTTTCATATACAAATTGTTAACATCGTATCGATGTCTATTGTTATTTAGGTGTTTTTCATATGTAAGGGGATGAAAAAAAGACATCATGTCTATGATATGGACATGTCATAATTTCGTTATGGTTTCAGTAGACTTTTGCAGTTGATTTTGGCGTGTGTTTTCTCTGTTTTATATGATATTCTGATTTCTCTGTTTCTTTTTATTTATCACAATGTTCAATATTACAATATGTACCCCATTTCATTTTTCATTTTATTCTCAAATTCAAATTCAAATTCATATTCTATGATATTGTTATTATTATTAAAATTAAATATTTCATGTATACCGAAATTAGTATACATGTATTGCAATGTATATCACCCATATTCCATACAACATTTCCATATACCATCGTTCTACATATATATCACATATATACACCTGATAACGGCCACTACCCATCCACATTCCCATTCATCAAATGCATGATTTCTGGATTCACCATTCACGTTTCCATCCAAAAAGTGTATATAAAAATGTAACACCACTACGCTTTCACATTGAGAAGTGCGAAAGAATAGGTTAATGTCACATTCATAAATAACTACATTTTTCGTAGAATTCTATGAAGTATTCATTCCCTCTCTCATATGAAATGTGGACTCGCGGGCCTAATTTACATACATTACATTTTTTATAATTTTTCTAGAAAGCTTTTTATGGCCCATCCACTTTTTACTACAAAATTTGTGGTTTTTTATATAGTAAACATACACTAAAATGTCCGTTACCTAAAAGTAATTTTGAATTACACATTCGTGCAATCTTCGGACACGTTCAAGGGGGTCCGGGCTATTTCTTTCATATATTTTCTACCGTCCGTAAGTAAATTTGTATGTCTCATAAATTAAATTCTACATAATCTGTATGCCCAAAGTTCATGGCCCGTTCATTTTTCTTCAAATTGCGTAGATTTTGTCCGTAGTTACCATCCATAACAATTGATTCCCTGTAGACATGTCTATGTATACTACACGGACCCCCAAAATTCGCATGACCTAGTTTATGTTTACTCCACCCAAAAACCACGCCATTTGGAAGTAGGCGTTCATTTTCCGAAACACAGGCGAGAAGTCAAGGATGAATATGATTTCGAACGAGCAGATTCAGATGAGCTGAATACAATGGGATGAAAAGTGATGGAAGTGCTGAAATTATGTATGCATAATTACTGTTGCTGCTATGAATGCCATTTTAGGTCGCTTAGTGACACACACGAAGATTCTATGGGTCATATTCTACAAGATAATGTTCATTTCATTCTAACTGACCCTCCATATAACATTAGAAATATCAACGACTATCCAAATTCAGATCACGATAAGTTCACGGTAGAAGATATGAAAATATTGGCACATTTCTCGGAAACTGTTTTGACACCGGGAATTCATGCGCATATTTCTTGTTCGGCAATGCAATTTTCTTCCTGTGTTCAACATATTAAGTCAAAGAAGTAATTAATCCCTTTGGAAAACCCCGAAGATGACGAACTTGGGAAAGGATACAAGACTGAAATATGTGGTTTCAGTGTGGAGGAAATACCGCCCCATTACACGAAGACAAGGGGTTACTATGCATCAGATCCAAAACACCCAGTCTCACGCATATATCCGCTGTTGAACATCCAGTACACTTCTGGAACATTGGTAGGATATGGGATCACAATTTGAAAAGAATATACTACACTCGTTCTAGCTTCATTACCTCTCTTCATCCCGGAACATGTAATGGAATGAATAACATCCCAAGGGTTCTTCTCAACGAAATGTATTCCTTGCATCTCATACTAAATCTTCTGGTCGAAGAAAAATTCTCCGACCAGAGCAAAAGTCAAGACAGTGGATGATAGATATTATGCTCAAAGTTACGCATCCTGGTGAGTTGGTTGTAAATACAAGGGCTGTTACATTTTCTATGGCAATTGCATGTATGCTTCTTCCAAAATATAGGAAATTTGTCGGTGGTGATATGGATGATAACTGTTTGGAATGCTGCTGGACAGAACTGGGCGGATTTTTTCTCGTCAGTTAATCAACAATGAATCCAACATTTAGGTCACTGAAGAAGACTTACTTGCAGCAAAAGAATATTTGAGAGAGCTGGATTCCATTTCCTTGAAAAAAGGGATGTATGGAATATTACTTCTGGACTCCCCAGAGTTCAGACTTTCGCTAAGCACATCCGTCACTTCATTTCAAAAGCCATTGGGGATGCATATTTTTATGGAAACGATGTTCCCATATCGGGAGACAAGTGTAAAATATCATGGAAGCGAGCCATTGTTGGAATACCTACAAATATGTTGCTTGCAATGTAAGAAGAGGCACTAGGTTCTCCACTAAAACCATCCACAATCAAACTTGATGAAGCTGGTATGAAGGTTTCCTCATTGGACATCAATATGGAACATTGTTTACAGAAATATCGGCGAGTGTCAATCAATTACAAAAACATATGGTGAGGGTTTAATTTAGATATCTAAAGCGCAACACCTGTAATACGGTGCCAATTGTTCATTCATAAATTCACGGAAAGTGATGGATCAAAAATGGCATGGATTGTAGCTGCCCCTTGGTGCATTACAAGATACCTTAATGATTTAAATTACGTCCCTGGAGACAAAGCTTCAGCTAACGACAGATTAAATAATCCAAGAACTGCAAATTGCGCTCTCGTGAAAAATAGAAAGTTGAGAACTGATGCAGCTGCAACTTCTTACAAAACTTTGGAGATTCGTGCTTTATGTCCTATTGCAATTGCTCAAGAACTTTTCATTGATTACGGTCCTGACGATGTTCATTAGGTTAAAGAAGAAAAGTACTATTATTTTCAATTTTCCCATCATTTTATTTTCAAGTTGTCCGACATGTTTAATTTAGTGTACATAATAAGAGAGTTTCATATTATGTACACTACATTAAACATTTATCACTCAAACTACAATGAGTAGACAAATATAAATGATTTAACTCTACACTATCAATGCCATGACAGTCTGTTATGGTACAAGTAATAATATCTACGTTATATTCTGAGAATATATCATATACTTTATTACTTGTCACAAGTATCAGAATGGCAGCCTTTCATGCTACGGTACGATAACAGGCTGTCATTCTGAGAAAATAACATACATATTAGTACTTGTAACAGTATCATAATTATATATATTTCCCAATCCCTTATGTTTCGTACAAATAACTTCGAAGATATAATATTCTTGGAATAATTTAACATCTCTTCCAGTTTAAGAATCCATTATTGCGATAGTAGCAAGTGTCAAAACACCTAAATTTGTCTCAATATGTACTATCTACTAAACGTAAATGTAATCCAAATTTTCATTTATCTATCCCAACTGATCTTGTTATTGCGTATTTCAATACTCAATTTCAATTTCATTACCAAGTGACGGATATTACCCCACATAATGTGGGGTAATATCCGTCCCTTACATGGAATATATGAAATCCAATAGCCAGTTTGATTCATTATGATGTGCGCGACCAGACATTGCGATTACTACAACAGAACATGGAAAGTTCGTGCAACTAATTCTTGAACAAATCATCACACTCACCTACCATACTTGATTGTTCCTCACAATCATGTATAGGTAGGTGGGGGTAATTACTGTAAAAACGGAGGCATATGTATTACAGGTGCCTCTGCTTCCACAGTGAACTATATCATAACGTAACATATATCCTACCCTTCTACACTTGAAGTGCGCAAGGGTATAAGATATATTTCGTTTTTCCCTTCCCCAAGTTGAGGAAGAGAAAATCTAGCAACTAATAACTAATCTAAAACGTCATTGAAAAAATTCTTTCTGGCCGAATATGAAAAAAGTAGATAGCCATTTACGACTCCGCGAGGGCCAGGAAGTCATGTTATGCTTCCCAACCTCCAAAAAATCGCAAAAGATTTCCTACCTTTCCACACTTGGGGAAAACAAAAACTAACAAGTAAATATGAAGAAGTAGGTAAGAGTTTTCGATCTCGAGAGGGCCAGGATGTCATGTTATGCTTCCAAACCTTGGAAAGATTGCAAACGATTTCCTACTTTTCCCACACTTAGGGAAGAAAAAAACTAACATTTAACGACTAATAACTAAAACCTCTAACGATTTATTACCTTTCCGCAATTTGTGAGGATGGTAGTTACAAGAATGCTTGGCATGGAAAGGAAGGGTATAGGAACGTTTTGTAATCTGATGCAAAGCTTCCCTTAAATAGGCATTTTGAAACCATTGGATGTACGTTGAACATTATTGTTATGAAAACCCTTTCGCAACTTCAAATTATCGTAACAGTAATAAGAACTGGTGGAAGGATTGTTATAAATTGCCTGACGACGTGTTGACAACTTGAACATGTACCATACATATCCAAGTTTTCACCACGTCCATGGGTACTTAGAATCATATCCTAATAAAATTACTTCCATTTCTCATTGATTCCAATTTGCGTAATGTGCATCATTAATGTAAACGTGTCCATTAAATCATGAAACGGACACGATACATATATAATCTCTTACTTAAAATGTGAACACATCTGTTTCAGCTCTTCAATGTAGGCATTCATGACGTACAGTAATTGCATTTCTGGTGGATTTCCTGCATTCCTCTCTCAAAGTTTTGTATTGCTGGCGGTCATACACGCACTACTGTAATCACTGTCTTCATAAAAGTGCTTTAAAACGGTGTGACAGAAATGAACAAAATTGGGACCCACATTATTTTTTAAGATTAATTGTCGCAACTGCACGTAAGTACAACACATTGAATGGCCAGTATTCATAACATTACCACTTTTTGACAATATGAATGTTTGCGGAAAACTCCGAAGTTTGAATGTCCATTCTACGAATGGCCAAATGCGGACGTTCATATCTGTAAAATAAATGAATGGTTCCCGGGAACATCCATACATATTCATCGCTTGGAAGGAGGTATTCATTCCCAGAAACACAGACGCTATTCCTATTCGTAGGCAGACTACAACAACGATGTGATAAGGTGCGATCCAGGAGAAACCCCAGGCACAACACAAATGACCCGGATCCAGCGCTAGCACCATCAAAGTGTAATCAAACAGCTAATATAGGGTTCGGGAAAACGATTCTCTTCGAAAAGTAGGATCAAAGCTTACGAATCTGTAATCTGGTCACTCAGGAAGACAAAGGACGGCAGGATACCAGTGTTACCAAATGGTGACAGGAACTTAATAATAGGGAAACCCCTCTAAAAGAAAGATACACAAGGTAAAAGGTGTGAAACTACACGCGACACACAGTTCGAAGGCGGGACAAACGCGAGGCGTTGGATATAAACGCCAGTATTAATAACAAAGTAAAAGGAGATATGGTAATTAATAACTGCCACGTAGTACGTGACGAATCCATAGAAATAGGAAATAGAACAGAACAATACAACCTATTAGCTAATTAATTTACGCGGGAAGACCAATTGCTAAGAACCCGTAGGAATTGGCAATAGAACATAACCACGTATCCTATTGTCTAATTCAATTAGGGAATATAAATAGAAGTAAAGCTAAATGATATATTAATTTGAATAGGGAATTGAAATTGGAATAGAATTGAGGATAGGAACATAAATAGATATTGGAGAGATCAAATGGAAAGGAGTGACTAGAAATAGTAAAGGAATGTATTCACGGCGGGAAACCTTTATGAAGCTAATATATATGCAGTAAACAGGAAGCATTTCAAGCACGGAACTAGGAACCTCATAATTTATAACTGTTGTACATAAAACAACAAATATGACTGTTGGAAAGAAAAGTAGTACCGGCGGAGATGTGAATACAAGAGAATACTGATAGTCAAATAGACTTACAGGGAAATAATTTGGTTCGACAACTGGTTCGAATACAGAAATAATACAACCAAAAATCATGGATACGGTCGACCGATTGAACGAGTCCTTCAAGGATAGAACCATTCTATTGAATCGGATGATTTCTGAACAAGAGAAGAAAAATATCCAATAACAGGAAAAGAGTGACGAGATTATAACACCCAAATGGCTTGATTCAGAAGAGGAGGAGGAAAAAAGGGAGCCAGACGACCCAAACCGACCAGATAGGAGTGCTGCAAAGGAGCAAATCGCCACGTACAAAATGGCTGTCGAAGTTCATACATGTGAGATGCTTAACGCGTATAAAGAGACAAAATTGAGTGGAGGAAACTTATGGATGGATTATCAGTCTGCATTGAGACCAATAACAATAAGTTTATGGTCTAAACACACAATGAGTATTTGGGAAGATTTATTTGCCACTCGAGAAGTCTACATTAACCAAAGTGGTAGAAAGAATAGAGAAAATGCACTAATAGAGTTACTATACCGGGTAGAACACATTGTAACGCGTCGCACTGACCGTATACTAGCCGAAATGAGAACCAAGAAGAGAGACGACCATTTTAAAAACAATATGGGTCAGATGGAAGTAGAAGAACACAAAGGTACAAAACCAGAACAATCGATGACCATAACCAACCGTAATCAGCTACATGAAATGAAAGAATGACAACAGGGCCTGGATGAAAGCCAGATGAAAATAAAACCATCGAAATAACCAGGAGATGGATATTCGTCTTCAAGAGATGAAGAGGGTAGTGATACTGGAAAGTTCACAAATAAGAACCAGAACCCAAAGAAGGAATAACCAAAAGGAGACGATACCGGTTTGAAAGATAAACCCAACCTTCGGGGGAATCAACAAGATATGATTCAACCTATAATGAAGCACCACGAACATTGGGAATAAATGTTCTGGTGGAAGCATTCCACAGAACAGACAAGTATAGCGGCGCTTACGGTGACAACCCCGACAGGAGGATAAAACAAATTCTGACACTGAGTAGAATGTGTGGTATAACAGATGATGAAAAGCTAAACGTAATCTCAATTATGCTCAAGGGACCCGCTCTTGACTTTTTGATAAATATAAAGAAGGATGTATCAACCATGAAAATACATTTGAACTACTAATAGAACTGGTACCATAGTCACGAACAACGTGCACGGGTTTTATCGAAATGGAAAAACATTAGGCTGACAGAAGAGATGGCCAAAAAGCCAGATGAATCGAAGATCGCAGTATTTCGCGCTTTTGTAGCACAGTTGGTTACTATTCGAGAAGAACTAGAAAAGAACTATCACGGTGACGGCTTTTTAATAGACCAATTTCTAACAGTAGTAGTTATTCCTGACATACAATAAAGTCTAAAAGATCGTATGCCACGTAAAGCGCAGAATACAATTCACAGGATCGAAAACGGATTATCAGACAAATCTATAAAATCAGGAGCAGCGACCATCTTAATTTCAGAGAAGACTAGTAATAGTGAGAATGTAGAGGAAATATATTCGCTGGAAAACAATTCGGTGGGGGAGCACGTAGAGAGATGAAACCTTAACGTAAGTCTTGGAACAAGAACAAGAGACGAGAGGGAAGCAAATAAATTAACATTGGATGAGAGGAATTCGTGATTGTTTTGTATGACCAAAAGACCACATAGAAAGAGAAAACATACTGAAGAAGAAATATCCGTATCAATAAAGAAGCTGAAGGAAAACAACCCATCATCATTGATAATGGTAGAAGACCTTGAAGCAATTTTCCATGGCAAGCAATCTTCACATGATTGGAAGAGTGATGACCTGAAATGGGCAAATGAAGATGATTCTGATAGCGACATAGCTTACTTGTCTATGGAGAACGGGAGAAAAGTTGAAGAAGAACTCACCACTGCCGCATTTATTCACGGCTGTAATGTTGATGGCAACATATCAGATGATAACACATCATAATTTATGAATAATCATGACATGGAAAAATCAAACCATGCGACCAATGGTACAATAGCCCAAATTTTCACACAACCAGGAACGATAGAAAATTGGATGACCCACAGGCTACGCGGACGATCGTATCCAGTCATGAAATGGAAGGAAATGGAAAATTGAACGCTTACATTAAGAACACGTAATGACATCAAAAATTCGAACGAATACGACTCGCCACCTGTGAAAAATGAAGGTCAGTTATATAGAAATCGCAATACAAAGCATTCCGCAACACATTCAACCTTCAACGACGAATCAAGGCATTAAGTGGGAAGCAGGTGTGAAACATTGGAGGGGTAACTAAAGCGCTTAGAGAGGCAAAGATAAAGATACCATTAAGAGCCTTATGTATAGTATTGAACATCAATTTCCTCATCATAGGAGAGCAAATACCTTCCCTACTTTGCATGAAGGATATAATTAACAGCGGGTTAAACATGAGTATCCAAGGCCATTATGTCTCATTGAATGGAAAGAAGCACAAGCTACAATTCGAGAACTAATTTAATATATAAAAGTGGTATGCTTCTGCTCAGTCATACGTCTTATACACATTTGAGGAACTTAGAAAGATTCACGTCAAATAAGGCCACCCCTACTATAATAGCGACGCGGGACCTCTTGAAGGGATCGAAAGAAAATTCAGTTGACAGCATAAAAAAGATCTATCGACAAGACAATTTATGACTGCAAATTATGTACGCAGAGGAGCGCCTCACCCCGCCGATTTAAGCTGACAATAAGAACATCAGACCTCCGTTTCAATTTGGAGGTCCAAGTTGACACAATGTGGCTAAATGCAAAAATGGAAAGCCATTAGAGCACGTGGTAGATCGTGCAAAAAATTATACAGCTGAAAGTTTTGTATGAATCCAAATGTCAAAACAACTATGGAAAGCCATACGGCAAATGTGGTCATTAACATACTGCGGAACTCCAGACTATTTGAGTGCAGACCAGGGTAGTAACTATGTATCCTCAGAATTAAAGAAATGAGCTTACAATGATGGTATCAAGTTACGAGAAGCCCCCATAGAGACCGTGAAACGGTACTTCGCACCACTTCGTCGTTCATACTCAATATTTAGAGAAACTATAGACCAGACGTGGTCAAATGAAGACTGTAATATCATGAATACCTCCGCAGTGAACAGCGTAGTAGGTCCAGAAGACCTGTACCCTATGTTCTTGGTCTAAGGAATATTAAGACCGGCGATAATACATACAGCTGATACTCAAAACCAAAGACCAGAGGCTATATAAAAGGCAATGACAGCCTAAAGTCAAGAGCAAGCGAAATGAAGAATTCCTTTTGCTCTAACACATGGGAGGACCATGTTAAGTAGATAAATAAGCCGAACTGCGGAGATTACCGGCTGGAGCTACCGTTTTGGTCTATAAAACCACCACAAAAATGTGGGAAGGTCTGTTTAGGTTCATCTCTATTGAAGGAGAGACTACAGTAATTCAGACAACTGGAGCATATAGAATATTCAGGAGCATCTGTTTGAAACCGTGTATACAGTCTCAGCTCCACAAACAGGATGATGAACATAAAAATGGAATTGGTAAACATAAAAATGGTACATGTGATTTGATAAAAACTTGCATAGACCGATGATAACAACAGAAGAAACCGGACACGAGTTCGCAGAATCGAGGTAAATCGAACTAAAAGGACTAATAGAGAACGGCACATTCTCACCTATTTGCCGTAACGGTCTAACAGACAGCACACGAGTGTTCGGATCCCATTTTATTGATGAGTTAAATAGATCTAAAAAGGGATTCTGCAGAAAGAGCTGTATGATAGCATAAAACTACAATGATACCGGATCAATTCGGATAGATACAAAAGCTCCACCTGTACAACTTTTCTTTCAACGCATGTTATTATCAATAGAAGCATCATCACCACAAATGATACTATTATCAATGGACATTACCCAGGCATACGTCCAGGGTACAACAGAATTGGGACGCCCGGTTTACATAAAAGCCCCAAAGTATTTAGAAATGGGAAGTAACATGGTCCCCAAGGTGACGAAACCTCTCTACGGCATTCCAGAAAATGGATTACAATGGTATTTTAAGTACCTGGAACACCACCTTGAGGAACTAAGGATGAAAGGAGCACAAACGGATCCATGTATGTTGGTACGGAGGATGAATGGTATCTATAACGGCATGATCATACTCCAAGTGGACAATTATTTAGCAATAGGGACCGAAAAATCATAGAAGACGAGAAACGTGCTGCTCACAACTTCAAAAACATAGAACCTTCCGACATACCAATACCATAACATTCAACGGGCTACGTTACAAGAAAAACCAGACGAAAAAATTGAAATAAATCAGAATGATAAAATTGAAAATCCACAAGAACCAACCAACCAGGAACAATTTACAAGTACAAGAGCTTTAGAAAAATATGTGGGGGGGGTGTTCTAGACCTGATATTGCGCGGTGGTGCAACTATTAGCTCCAGGGAAGGAAGCAAAGACCGAAGCAGAGATAACATCACTAACAAAAGCATTAAAAGATGAACAAACACATACCTAGATATGAACATAGTAAGGGTAGTAGTTATAAGCGACGCTACATTCGGGAAAGATAAATTATACCGCAGAAAACTCGGCTACTTAATTATATTGGTAGAAAAATCGGAAAGTTAAATATAATCCACTACGAGTTAAAGCGATGAAAAAGAGTCACCCGATCGGTATTAGAAGCAGAGGTACATGAATTAGTACTGGCATTAGAGCACGCATATATAATTAGGGACATGGTGGAGGAGATACTGAATAAAACTGTGGAAATTGATTCATTCGTAAATAGAAAGACATTGTTCCATGTCGTAGCGAAAGACGGTTTCACATTCGAAAAGTATCTGCAAATAGACATATACGCATGGAAGGAGAGCTATGAAAAAGGGGAACTGTGAGATTGAACTGGATAACGGGAAAAATAAACCCAACTGACAGTCTAACCAAACCAATATTGACGAATAATTGCTCACCATGGAGGCTGATGGAAATAAATAGATTAGATGTTACTGCATTAAAATGGGCACCATAGTTGACGAACAAAAGAAAATGTTGAACAGAAGGAAATATTCGGTGTGGTAAGCTCACAAATGCTTTGCACGACAACTAAAGAAGAATAATAAGATGATATCAATTATATTAATACATGCTACTACGGTAGACCTTCGGCCCTTCTATCTACACGAGAAACATTTAACACGATACGGCGTGTAAAACACACATTGCATTGGAAACAAAAGAATGGGAGAACCAAACCCTGTTGAGGTAAACAATACGTGTTGATATTGGATCGACAAACAAATTTGTTTGGTCGATTGGGATCGAGGAGAAAGAAAACGTAAACATGAAATAATGAAATCCATCTCATAGTTTAAAGACATAAACTTATCCGTTCTTCTTGGTAGGCAGACTCCGACAACGACGTGATAAGGTGCGATTCAGGAGTACCCCCAGACACGACAAAAATTACTGGACCCAGTGCGAGCAGCGGAAAACTGTAATCAAAGCGCGAAGATAGGGTTGGAAAAACGATTCTCTACGATAAGTACCATCAAAGCTTATGAATAGGTAATCCGGCCATTCAGGTAGACAAAGGATGACAGGATAACAGTGTCACCAAATAGTGACAGGAACTTAATAATAGGGAAACCCCTCTAAAAGAAAGATACACAAGGTAAAAGGTGTGAAACTACACG
>JAULBU010018157.1:0-20304 GCA_032358235.1 Odonthalia washingtoniensis | reverse complement strand
AAACTCGATCAGTCGGGTTTGTCTGGTATCGATTTCCATTATAAATTTGTTTACACACAATTTGCCTGAGTGACAGTTTAAACTAAACACTCTAAAGTAGTCGAACAGTAAGTACCAATTAAGGTTATATTAGATATTTTTTGCATAAAACTTCGTGTCTTCACACGCATTTTGAAATTAGGCTCGAATTAATTCAAACGCGGTTGTGAAACAGATACCCACTACTAGAAAAATAAATATTATTTATTCTTCTGTTGTACTGTGGTAAGATATATCATATCCAGTTTTTCTTTTAGCTCTGCTGGAATAAAATATTACAAGTTAATACTTTTTATTCCTTTAGACTTGAAGATTCTTGATTTTCTACAAAAACAAACACAACTTTTCTAACAAAGCTTGTCATTTTGATTTTTCTAAAAAACAGTGAATCCAAAAACGTTCGAGCCGAAAGATAAAATAAGAACAGCTCACCGAAGAAGAATAGAAGAAACCGACTCAGAAACCGAACCGCCAACCGAAATAAAATATAGACCTCCGTCGTCTTCAAGTTTGCCTCCATCAAGAACGCCTTCTCCCCGCACACCTCCAAAATCCCCAACAGTACTGGAAAAAACTACTCAGCTACCTGATCGTCAGAGTTCCACGGTGGTGTTGAACCACACTACCCAACGGCATTTATTCAACCAGCTCAAACCAAACCAGGTCGTATTAAGCATATTAATCCTACAATAGCACATAGGATTTTGCGTATACAGACCCAAAGGAGCCAAAGTTCAAATAGCCGCTTACAACAAAAACTATACTGTAAACCCTGCAATCAGTACGTTTACAGACATCAACTAGTTCAACATAGAGAGAGTAAGAAACATTTGCATAAATCGAAACCTAAACAAAATAATATTTGGTGCCACATTTGCAACTCAACGTTCTGGACTGAAAACAATTATATATCACACCTATCTGGAAAACACACAGCACAAACCGCAAAATCAAAGCGGCACTTCAAGAATAAATTTAAAACTTTGCTTTGTTTTTTTCTTCACATTTCATCTTTTATTTTTCCATATTTTCCTATATTGCTTATTGCTTTTAGTAAACCAATAAAAATGTTTTTAATTTATTTTGCTCATTATGTCACAAGTGCGGGGCTTAATTACAGAGTTGAACGCTTACAATCCAGTAAGCAATTCTCATAAAGAATTCAAAGGGGTTCTTGGCAGTTTCATATCAATACATGATACTATTGATGATGAAACATGTATTACACAGATGCGCGATGAACTTCCGGTAGAATTTCTATATACCATAGATAATTTACGCGGTCCAACAACCCTTTGGAGGATAATGAGAGATTACTTAGTAATTAGAGGTGTCAATTACACCCCTCACTCCGAGAATAATCGCATCTCTTGGGGTATCAGTGGATGTTTTCTAACAGCGGATGCAGATCAAAGATTAGCAACAGAACAATTAAGATCACTACGTCAACGAATGACACATACACATAATTCATCAACCTCTTCAATTCCTGCAAACATAAACAATAACTATTCTAATAACACACAGCATAATACACAATATAATGAGCGAAAAATTGCACAAAGTATTGTAAGCTGTTTAAAAAAGGATGATAAGTTTACAGGAAAACTTGGAGAATATATTGGTGAATACATTGGAAATTACATCGATGTATGTACAGACTATGATCTTGACCAAAAGCAAAAGCTACGTTATTTTCATAACCTGTTCCACGGTGAAGCTAGAAGATTCTTCAGACTTAAAGTATCTGACAGTTCTTCATTTCAGGACGCATGTGCTATAATGTAACAAGAGTTCAATAGTGTTACACGACATAACCGTGCTCATAAATACCTGCAAGCCTTACGTATTACAACAATTATAAAAGAGTATAATCGATCAGTAAGTGACGCGTTAGAAAACCTTTGTGACAAAATGACCCGTTTCGCGCTCCAAGGACCAAGACCACATCGATCAGAAGAAGCCAAAGTGAAATATCTAATTGAAGCAGTCGCAGCTTTAGATTGGACTCGTAGCGCTTTAACTCAAAGTGCTACAGCGACTCCTCCATAGAACTTCCAGCAGCTTTATACGGCTTTAGATGCTGCATGGCTACAAGAACAGAAACAGTTAGAAAGGAAGAAGAGGGACGAATTACAAGTGGACAGCACAAACGAAATTCCAGGGATACATTATCAAGGCCAAGGAAGATATGGAGCACCACGCCGAAATGGATCATCGTCTTCAAGACCTTACAATTTTTCTCAGAACTGGCCTAACAATAAATTTAATAATACATCCAGAAATAATAAATTTAACAAATCCTACATAAATGGGAATAATAGTAAAGGACGTTGTTTTAATTTCAATAGCCCTGATCACTTCATTCGAAATTGCCCAAATAAGTGAGCAATCTTGTCAAGCAGAATCCAGGAAAATAACGCACAATTCTCCTCGAATTATGCCGCCAAACAGAAGAATGCTTCGGTTCCGAAGAACTAGATTACCTTACAGATGACAACTTTTCACAGGACAATCCAGAAGAAGTACCAGAAGACATCAAGGAACATCATATACTTGACCTAATCCATTACAAAGATTCCAATAACGAACCAAAACAAGATGAACATCAAATCTTCTACGTTATTCCAATAAAATACACATTTTATACAAATTCTACAATCTGGGATGGTGCATGTTTAGACACTGGTGCACATACCACAGTAATTGGTTATAAACAAGCTTTAGCATATTGTAAAATTAGTAAGGCACCAATCAAATTCATCCCATCCAAGAACAGTTATAAATTTGGCTCTGATAAGCAGCCTTCATTAGGTGCAATTATGACTAGAATTCCAATATTACAAAGCCGTCTAATTACGCTTAAAGTAGATGTTGTTCCATTTCTTATTTTATTAGACATTTTGGATAAATAAAAGATGTATGTTAATACGGTCCCAAATACCTTATGTTGTAACCAATTAAATTTACAAATCCCATTAATTCGCAAAAAAGGGCATGTATATTTGGAATGTAAAATAGACAAGGAAGTATATTTTACTTCACAAGTATTAGTCAAGATGCACCGAGGTTTTTCACACCCAACATCTGACAAACTGTACAATTTATTAAAACAGCAAGACAGTGGGAAACAAATACAGAAACACGCCGCACTCTTGAAAAAATTCAAGACTATTGCGAGATATGTCGGAAAATCTCCTTACCACCAATACGATTCAAATCCTCCTTACCATCAGAAGAAGATCTTGTGTTTGGACAAGAACTTTCAGTATATTTAATGTGGTTAGATGGTAAATCGGTCTTACATGTAGTATATACAGCAACTAGATTCTTCTCAGCAATGGTTTTAGATTTCAATGGGGTTTATTACGGACAATCAGTTGGAGGTGTTTGGTTAGCATTTATAGAGACATGGTGTGTCATGTACACTGGATATCCAAATAGATTAAGGGCCGATCAAGGTTCCGTATTTACGTCCGAAAGATGGAAACATACTACAGACATGTTAGGAATTGAACTAAGATTATCCGGAGTAAAAGCTCATAGTTCTCTTGGGACAGGAGAGAAATTACACTACCCTCTTAGACGTATTTACAAGAAAGTTAGACGTCAGCACAAGGATATTCCAGGAGATCTTCTCCTAAAAATAGCAGATAAATCTATGAATGACACAATAAATGACGACGGTCTGGTACCTTCCAAATTATTTTTCGGAATAATGCCCCGTTTTCCGATTATTAGTAGCAACTTGCCTCGTCAAAAAGATCGAATGCAAGCATTAGCTATCGCCCAAATTGAAATGAATTCTATTATTGCTGAACGTAAAATTCTAGCCGCACTAACAAAGAATATACCTCCAGCTACCGATAGGACTTACACATTAGGAGAAGAAGTTTTACTTTTTTCAGAGAAACTAAAAGAATGGGTAGGACCTTTTATGGTATATAATGTTCATGGTAGAACTATCAAAGTTCAAACACCAGATGGGACTAAACGACAAACATTTAATGCATTTCAAATGAAGCCTTTTTTCAGAAACTATAATCATAATTTGTGTTCACTAAAGTCAAACAGTGGACCCGAAATATCTCCTTACAGCATTTTCATAACTGAAATTATCAAGGCATCTGATCCTCGAGCATGGAAATTTAATGAAGCAAAAAAGAAAGAGATAGAAGGATTAATAAGATGCAAAACATGGAAGATAATGTGCCGAGAAGAAGTTTCTAAGGATACTAATTTTCCAACGGGAAGATTTGTATTAGCTATTAAAGATGAAGGAACTAAAAATGAAATTTGGAAAGCTTGTTTCATAGTTCAAGGGCACAAATACAATATGAAAAATTCGCTGGTACATGAAACCTCCATTTCTAAGCAATATTCTACAAAGATATTAATTGGTATAGCCACTTTTTTGTATTTAGTTTATTTTCTAGTGATGTTACACAAGCGTATATACAAAGCGCCTAAAAGCTTACTAGAGAAGTTTTTATTGACCCCCCCCCCCTTAAGAATTTCATCTAGAACCAGATAAACTTATACAACTTCTTAAACCATTATATGGTTTAACAGATAGTGGGGCCTATTGGGGTAAAACATTCATAAATCATCTTGAAAAAGACTTAGGAATGAAATCATTTATATCGGATGCTGATTTATCTTTCAAGCATATTGGTAACGAACTAATAGGTATGTGTGCTACTTATGTTGACAATAGCTTACACATTGGTAATGATGAATATATTAATCTGGAAAAGCTTACCGAGACCAAGTTCCAATGAAAAACAAGAGAATGGGAAAACATTCAATTCTCAGGTGTTCAAATTGAGAGCGATAAAAATGGAATCACATTTATTCATCAAAAAGAATACATTAGTAGAATTAAAATGTTGGCGCAGAACGCAGATTATAAAGATTTCAGATCTTCAAGAGCAAAGTTATCATTGACTACACATACCAGACCAGATATATCTTGCGCAGTAGCATTATTATCCCAAGTCACTGAAGAACATTTTCATGAGAATCCCAATAAATTCAAAAAAGATATAAACAAAATCATTGCTAAACTTCACAATACTAAAGATAAATCTTTAAAATTTGCTAAATTGAATAAATTCAGTATAAAGCTACAAGTTTATTCTGATACTTTATTTGCTTCAAAATACGGCAGATCCTCACGAATATGATATATTATCCTATTAACAGATAAGTATAAAGTATGCCAACCACTTTATTGGGCCTCTTACAAGTCAAAACGTATAAGCAGATCTTTATTAGGTAGTGAGACAATGGCATTTTCTGAGGCACTCTACATGGCTTACTTAATTAAATTTGATCTAGAATCTATCAGAAAATTAAAAATTCCTATGACTATGATCACTGATAGTTTATCTTTATTTGATATAATAACCAAGGCTACAAGCACTACTGAAAAACGTTTAATGATTGACTTGAAAACTATAAAAGAGTCATATCAGAAATTCGAAATCAATACAATAGCATTTATCAAGTCTGCAAATAATTTAGCAGATGCTTTAACCAAAGTCAAGAATGATATTATTCTAGACCGTGTCCCATCAAGTTTTATTTTAGATCTTCCAATTGAACAATGGGTAATTAGAACAGATACTGAAGATGGAACCTCGGATGAAAAGAGAAAAGGGGTATGTTAATCTATGGATTATTCTAGAACAGAAAATATCCGTTGAAAAGAATACAGTAGAAATAATCTTTATAGATTTCTCTACTGTCTGATACTGTAAGGAATATATTTTTTGACTACGAGTTTGTTACATGTTTTCGAACACTTTGTCTACTTTTATGATTGTTACATTTGAGTTTTTATTATATAAACACAGACCTCGCTCTGGTATCGATTTCCATTATAAATTTGTTTACACACAATTTGCCTGAGTGACAATGTAAGTCGTTTGAGCGAAAAAAAATCCTACATTTATTGTTTTTTATTTTATTTTCTTAATTTTTTTTAATAAAATCAATTGTCATTCACCTATCTCAGCAACCACTGCAACTTTTTATGCGGGACCTTTTCTACCGTGTCAGACATGTCTCAAGGTAGCCCTCCACCAGGTTTGTGAAAAAACGCTTTCCTATTGGCGAACTTCATGCGGGTACATTATAATATACCGTGTACTGTATATTAAATAACAAGGTAAGGGATATGAGAGAATCGTTTCTATCGAAAAACTTTGGAATAGAAGCGTATGCTAACGAACAGGGTTGGCTTCCAATTTTAAGCCATTGAGGAAGAAAACCCTCTTGCTGAAAGCATGTTGACTGAAAGCATGTTGACACGACACCGCCAATAGATAGTCAAAGCGCCGACCAAACCGTCAATAAACGTGTCGTTACAGTTCATTGTCCAATCACTGGCCAGTATTATTACAGGTGTGATCCAGATACAAAGACGTATACAGTAAACATGTAAACAAAAGTTGTGATCTGACTTCCTCATCTTCAACAAGACAGAAAAAAACAGAAGGAAGCAGAGCAAGATGATGACACCCGATCCAAATCCTCCTTCGGTCGGCTTTGATATTGTCGTCGAGTCAGCCCTTCGCACAGATGCAGTCTTCCCACCACCACCACAATGGAAATCACAAACACTCACCATACCACCAATAACAGTACGCGCCCACATCCATCCTGCATCATTATCAGCAACAGCAACATCAACATCAACATCAGCACCATCATCTTCAGATCGACCATCGCCGTCAATTCTCACAATCCCTGACATTGGACAAGGTGAAAGTACATTCTGTGCACTTTTCCAGCATTGCAGACGTAGTGGAACGTGTCCACAACTGGACATATCTCAAACTCATTACCATGTATGTTTACCAGGTCATCATTTAGACGCACCTAACATACCTCCATCAACCGACGTATCTATGCCGACGATCGTCGAAGCAATCTTGAAATTAATTCATCAACGTAACATATCTCGCCTAGTTGGCATTGGTATAGGATATGGAGCAACTGTTTTATTGCGTGCAGCAACTTCAAATCTAAAGTTAAAATCTGTATTCGCAGGACTTGTTTTAATCTCTCCTGTTATTGCACCGTCACCGTTTTCAGAAAGAGTTACACAAACTAGTGATAATGTTCTAAGTCGTCAATTAGGTCTTGGTTTAACTCGACGGACGAAAGATCGATTAATGTCTAGATGGTTGTCTGATGCTATGAATGAAGATGGTAATAGCCCTGTTGAATCATTAGAAGAAGAACTTGATAGAAGAAATGCAAGTAATGTTTTACGCATGCTTGCTGAAGATACTTGGCGTCAAGATGCTTCTACAGTTATTAAGGATTTAAAATCTCGTGTTTTAATTATCACTGGTAAAGATTCTACATTACGTTATCATGTGGATGATTACATCTCTCAATTTGATGCACAGAATGTATCTAGGTTGGATATTGTCGATTCTGGATCTTTAGTTCACGATGAACATCCGGACAGAGTTGGAAAAGCGTTATCCCTTTTCCTTCAAGGTATAGCCGGGTTCAACTGAACATTTACATACTTTTTTCATTGTCATCCTTCTTTATGTACATTTTCGAGACGTTTACAACTTTTTATTTTTTTCCCTGTGAAGTGACTACCGGAATATTTTGTCGATTTGGGGATGTTCAATGGGATTATCCTCGACATGCTTAGCACGTTTTCTTTTCTTGTCGACGCGATCATATGTCTTATCACCTTGTCTTTTTTTTAAAGCTCTTCGAATTTCATTCGGTCCAATGTAACTAGGATTTTCCCATAAAACGCTACCAGTAAAAGTACCTGACATACATTTAATAGGTGCTAATACGAATCTAGGACCAATTTCAACTAGAGTAGATTCTACACTTTTATCGACGACTTTTTCATCCAAAGCTGCA
Source organism: Odonthalia washingtoniensis (assembly GCA_032358235.1). NCBI lineage: Eukaryota > Rhodophyta > Florideophyceae > Ceramiales > Rhodomelaceae > Odonthalia > Odonthalia washingtoniensis. Next base: position 12,360 of record JAULBU010018157.1, on the reverse strand, counting down.
TCGACAATTTGATAATGACGAAACCAAATACGTCCGTCAATAAGCGTGAAAGAAACAACGTGATCAATGAACGGTTTAGTTTTTCTATGACCTGAAGGAGCGCTAAATAGTTGGCCGAGCATTTCTTTCATTAGTCGTAGGATTGGTGATTGATCAAATTGTGGATCGAATGTTACTAAAGGACGTGAATACATCAAGTTATTCCCGGGAAAAGATAATTCAAGCATGGTATGTAGATTTGCAACATGAAATTTTATGGTTGGTCCAAATGGTGATTTAGACAACCATAAATATAAATCTTGACGTTTCCGTGCTTCGAATAATAAAATCGTATCACAATTGCGTATTTCTGCAAATTCTGCAGTTATGTCAAGTTTGCTTTTAGTGTCCAGTTTGGATTCCTTCTTAGCGTGTGGAAGAATTGTCATTAAGTCTTGTAGTAAATGACGAAAACGTGTTGTTACTCCACGAGTCGTCATTACCAACACTTTTGTCTTGTTCTTCATGTTTTTCTTTTCGGCACGAAGTTGCTCGGTGACCTTGTCATCTTCTAGCTTTTCTATTGGTAGAGATGCCATTGCTGATGGCGACGGTGGTGATGATGGTGACGGTGACGGTGACGGTGGTAAAGTGAGATACTTGCTCCTGTTGTAAACGAGCGAAGCTGATAAATATTGTTACTAACCCAGAATCTGACTCAACTGTTTTACGCCTCCGCCGACGGAAAAATTTCAAAAACATTTGTTTGAAAATTAATTATATATTTTTCTAATCGAGTATAGACACGTGTTGCCCGTTTTCTTACTGAATTGGAGATAGTTGGGTTCTAAGCTTACCCCCACAGGAACCAACCGAGATGGGCAACGGAATCATACAACACTGATGATCAAAGATGGTGATCAATCTGTCCAAGTTGGCACGCACCCGCATCACCACGATCACTAGAGCTGCCGCAACCACCACGCAACGTCGCTCATATCTAATTTTTCGCAAATCAGTAAACGCCTCCGTTCTACTCTCTGCCACACCTCTGCTTATTTCCGCCATCGACACCGTGTCCAGCACTGTCTCATCACCTTTATCTTCGTCTTTATCTTCCACATCGTCACCTCTGTTACGAGAATCATCGCTAACAGATGCTATACATACCTTTTCTGAAAAGGCAAGCGATATTATCATCAATGTGAAATCATCAATCATAGACACTTTAAATTGTGAAGGTGGTAAAACAATAATGTTAATCACGGGAATCAATACAGCAGTTTATTTATTATGGAAAGTAGCACCTACTCCATTTATGATAAAACATTTTTCAAATTCCTTAAGTTCATTAAAGAATGCTCGGTTTTGGACATCGTTCACATCCAATTTTTCACATATGTCATTTTTTCATCTTGCAGCAAATATGTACTTACTTAATAGATTCGGTCATGACGTCGCTGAAATATTGGGCATGGAACGATTTTCTATTTTCTATTGTACAGCTGGCGTGGCTTCATCTCTTGCAAGTCTTGCTTTTAGACGTTTTACGAAGTCAAGTGTTATTTCATTAGGTGCCAGTGGTGCTGTTGTTGCTACGTTATGGGCACATGCATGCTTTTTCCCAGATCGTCGTATGGTTCTTATCGGCACTGAGAAATCTTTATCGATGCAAGAATTGGTTTTATTATACGCTGTTTTTGATGCTGCTGGTTTGTTAGGTTCTTTTGGTAAAATTGATTTTGCAGCTCATTTAGGCGGGGCATTCTTTGCTAATCTTTGGTTTCATCTTGTACGTGATAAGCTTGTGGAAGATTATATGTCACAACAATCGCATTTCAGAAATCCTTTTCGCACTATTTTAAAACATTATTCAGATGATGAACGAAACAGTAAATCACGATAATTACTCAGAAAAAGAAGAAAAAAAAAGACGTTCACAGAATTAATGACGGTTAAAAATGCGCCGTGGCGTTAACATTACGGAAAAGGAATTGCGTATAGACCCGCGCATTCAAAAACAAGCAACTTCCAAAAAAAGTGACCATGCGACATGCATTTCTTGGATTTTCATCATTTAAAGCCGTATTTTTAAATGCTATATCTCTCTCCCTCTCCCCCCTCTCCCTCTCGCTCTCTCATGTAAACGGTCCACATCATTGTAACGTTCCGTCACCATCAAGTGCAACAACTACAAACATAAAAATAAAAATGTCAACGCTCCAACAACAAACCAAAAAGCGTCAACGTGCAGAATGTAACCCTTTCTCACAAAACAAAAACCGTTCTTCTCATTCCTCCTCTTCTTCATATTTCCTCCCACCAAATGTGGCATCGAATAACTCCCATCAATCTCAACCTCTTCCCCTGCACCATTTACAAAGCCCACAGCCATACATTCCGTACCATCCGACAACCTACCGTGACAACAACACACAATTGAACAACAACATGGAAAGACCAACTACTTCAGAACCAACTACTTCAGAACCAACGACGCCAAACCAACTTGGAGGAGCATTAAACCCCACGCCATTTCCTGATAAGATGATGGACCGTTTAACACCAAGTCGTAATCGACCTACAACTCCAACCGGGCGACGTAATTGTAATCCACTTTTCTTACGTAGGATAAGTGGTGGTACCAGTTCTAGTGAAGATAGTCCATGCTTCAATCGCCAACGTCGTCTCGGTGTTCGTCAGTATCACAATTCTCCAAATTCTAATAATAACAACCACACGGGTCGCCAAGTTACATATTTGGTTGGTACACCTCGTATGAGTCGTATACCGAATACACAACAGGAAGTGAACGTGAAAACTGTATTGAGGGAAGTAAGTCGTGATTTAGAAAACGTTGATGATACTACTAGACCATCTTCTCCACGTCCTGCAGGTGAATTTCAAAATTGTGTGGAACACAATAAACAAATGCAAGTATGGGATGATTGGGCTGTCCTTGCTAATGCAGATATGGATTTACCTGTTGCTTCTTTATCATTCAAAAGAATAGAATCTGAAAATATTATGATGATGAAACCCAAAGCGTTAGAAAAATTGATTGACAATGATTCGGATATGGAACTGGAATAGGTAACTAATTCGAAGTCTTGAGATATTGAAATTTTGAAGGCAACGGCGAGAGAGAGAGAGAGAGAGAGAGAGAGAGAGAGAGAGAGAGAGAGGCCTAATTGATCGAGATGTAGTTTATTATATAAAAAGTATTAAAAAAAAAAGTTCTAATAAAGCCAATCGTATTGTGAAAAACGATTTTGTAGATATTCAATGGCAGCAGTTGTTAAAACCAAATTATTGAAAGACAACGCATCGTAAACATTAAGTCCAGCAACGTTCATAGCAAGAGTTTTGTCAACGACAAGAGATGCACGATATAATGATGGATGTACACCTGATACATTATCGGCATCATTGAAATCATCAACAACAAGAGCAGAAGCCCAGCCATATTTATCCATACAATGAATAACAGATTTCGTTTTAGCATCTGATATTCTAGCATCGTCAACAATCCATAATTGCCCATTGATTAATTTTGAAGTGAGCATAGAACGTAGAGCATTACGTCTAACGTTTCTTTGTAATGGAAAATTATATGAACGTGGAACAGGTCCGAAGACCCGACCACCACCACGGAAAACAGGTGACGTAATTGCACCTTGCCTCGAACGACCTGATCCTTTTTGTTGACGTATTTTTCTACCGGACCCCGCAACTTCAGAACGTGTTTTCGTTTTCGCTGTACCTTGTCGTCGTTTCGCTAATTGCCATGTCACTGTACGATGAACTAAATCAGGTCGAATAGGTGCATTAAATATAAGTCCAGATAATGATATGATGTCTTTAGGTACCATGTTTTCGAATGATTCGTGCAACACCACTTGAACGTTTTTTCCACTCCATGATTCCACAGGTGTCGTTCCCAGTGAAGAACCTTTCGTCAAATCAATCACTGACGGCCGCGTTGGGGTAGAGGAGGCAAAACTCCTGACAGGGGCTTGACGCGTGCGGGACAGGCTGATTGAATGATGCAGTACTCGTCGGAGCAGCGTTCGGGATATGCGATACATTTTTTTAGTTCAGCGGCGGATTGGTAGACGTTGAGGTTGTGGTCTGGAGGGGACGAGGGGGGGGGGGGGGGGGGGGGGGGGGGGGGGGGGGGGGGGGGGGGGGGGGGGGGGGGGGGGGGGGCGGGGAAGGAGTTTGACAGCGATCAACGTTTGGTAACGAAAAATGCAATATGGACTGGCGGACTGCGATGAAATGCGATGATCCCCTGGGGGTTGATCCTAGATGACGGGACATTAAGGAGGGGGACACGTGTTCAACGTTGATCCCGACCGTTTAGAAACAGAGTTACAGATATCCAAACGAACAAAAAGAAAGAAAAAAAAGGGTCTCAAAAAAAAAAAACAGAATCGGTGATTAATCGGTATCGCTTTCAGTATCAATTTCAACCGCTTCCCCACGTCCAAACAGCTGTAAAATCATTCTATCGGAAGCTTCGTTATTCGATGAAACAGCGAGCGCCCTAGACTCTTCCTCCGCGTTAGAAATGTCACCCCTACGATCAACAAATCGTTCTTCAAGTGTGTTTCTAGCAACAATTCTAACGATTTTCACGTCCCTCGTTTGTCCGATTCGGTGCACACGCGCTGCCGCCTGTATTTCATCGGCCACTCTCATTAAAGTTTCCATGAATACTACAACGCTGGCCGCAGTTAAAGTTAAGCCAGCAGCGTTTGTCGGGTTTAATAAGTACACTCGTACATTAGGATCGGATGAGAATCTTTCAGCTGCTTCCATCAATGATTTTGTCGTACTCTGTCCAAATTCCTCTCCATCACGTCTATCGCCTCCCCGTTTCGCAATTCCAGCACCTACGCAATCAATTCCTTCATTTTTCAAAAACCTTGAAATTATTCGAAGACTTTGTACGGAACCAGCTACCACACAGAATTTCACATTTTTATCACTCGATTGAATCAGATTTAAAAGTGCTGCCATTTTAGGCGGCGCTGCACGACCACTTCGTACGACAGCTAAATGACGAAGAAATTCTGCGCAAAGCGACGGAAAACGCTCATTTCGTCCAATTGAGTTGAATGCCTGTGGAGGTCCATCACAACGCTCAAATTTACGCCATATATCCTGTGCAGACATTCGTACAGCCTCCTCCGTTTCACTATCCGTTCCGTGTGCAGTTATCTCATCGTTTCCGTTACCATTCGTGATTTCCTCTGCCACTTCTTCAGGAATACCCATACTCTGTAAAGCTGCAGCCGTTGTTAAGTCACTACCACTTTCCAGAAGAGATGACACCTTTTCTTCTTTCTGCGCTTCCTTTGCCGTCTCTTCATCGCCCTGTCTTTTAATCTCAACAGTTAAATCAGGCGACAAGTCTCTTCGACAAATCGCACAACGTCGACCAGCCATTGTACCGCTTCCTAAAAGCATCATGATACAGTCCAAACAGTACAAATGCCCGCATTTCGTGACGGTTACGCGGCTGTCACAATCCGTTAGACACACAGGGCAACTCGGGTTTGCTCGCTTTTCAATCAGTTTCATTATGGCCGCAAATCCAGATTCATGAACAGAGCGAAGTGTCTGAATTCCGTTTTCAAGGTCAAAATGTAGACGAAGTCTTGCTATAGATTTCGCACGGGACCATGTCATCACATCTGATTGTGGAGCTATTCCTAAACCAACCGCTGTACGACGAAGATCAGTTATTGTATCAGTTGCTAAACGATGAGGGCCACCAGCTGCAAGGGCAACGAGACGGTCACGATGTGTTCGAGAAGCACGACTTTCTGGTAATAAGTTTTGACCAACGACAAACCGGCGCAGTTCAGCCACCGACATGTCCATAAATCTCTCCAATGCATTTCCTGATCCATCATTTCCTAACGCAAATACACGCTGAGAGTCTCTGAGTACCCCACTTCCGCTTTCCGCAACAAATTGAATAGCTTCCTGAGGAGTAACCTTTCGAATACTACGTACAACATTGGACAAGCCAGCAGCTGGTCTTCTGGACCAAGTGAAGCGCCTGGCCAAATCCAAATTGACAGCATCAAGGAGATACGGTGACAGGCAGAGAGCTAACAAAAGTCTCAAAAGTGTTCTTAGTCGACGGGTGTCAATATGATACGGACTTTGAGAATCCATATCGTCAAGGCAAGATGCTAGAACGTAGTAATAACATGCGCGATACGAGCATGTTAAATCAACCTTGATGGTCTCATAAGTTCGATTGGTGAGAGAGACACTTAGTCCTTGAGCCTTCGAATGCCGAATCATAGTAACTTTCAGAAGGGCCTTCAGTAAATTCAAACCAGAACTTCCATTATACTGCCTCAAAATATGGGTTTCCCAGAAGCCATCCTCTTCCAAGGTAAACGGCCAAATTTTCAGAAACGCAAGTTGTCCTTTCAGGTCGTCAACTGAATTAACAAGGGGTGTGCCTGTCATCAGAAACCGGGTTTCTGAACGAAGATTAAAAACATCCTTTGCTACCTGAGCTGCAGACCGTCGCGTAACTTGAGCCTCGTCCAAAATTAATCGCTTCCAACAAATCTTGGAGAGCGTCGCATCATTCCTGACCATATCATAAGTTGCAAGTACAACGTCTTTAGCAGCCGCCCCAACAGCATGATGTATCAAATCGCAAGTTGATTTGTTCGTTGGCCATTCAAAGAGAGTTAAAGACGGTGCGCGTTTCGTAATCTCCTGTTTCCACTGTCCAAGCAAAGATTTAGGACAAACTATCAGAGTTGTTTTAGCTGGCCATCGGAGTACCCTCACATTGCCGGGAAACTCAACCTGATCCGCATCTTCTAAAATCTCATCTCCATGCTGAAATCCGGTAGAGTGACTCATTTGCTTTTCTTGATTGCGGTTTCTTAATCGAGAAAGAAGCACCACAGAATTAACGACCCTGACGTCTGCTGGACTCTCTTCGCACCAAATATCAATCTCAACTGCCTTATACTCACATTTCTGTGCAACAATCAGTGCTAGAGCTTCAACAGTCTTTCCTAGTCCCATTTCTTCAGTTACCATCCCACCACGAGTTCTTGGCGGTCGATAGAGTCGAACCTCTCCAGTGAGCGGAAAATAATAGTACTTGCCACCCGAGGCTAAATGAGTATCTGAGAAGGATCTTTCCTCCCAAAAGTAATCATTCAGAGTGTATGGTCCATTTTCCTTGTCAATCATCCAACGAACAGTTTGTTGTTGGTAATCATACAGCTGAACAGTTAAACCATTCTCGATTTTCTTGCGGTGCTCTTCAGCTAAGTCAGCATACCCAGTAGACTCAGCAAGGCGCAGTATATTGTAGAAAGAATACGAATTGAATTCATCCTGCACAATGGCTGGACTTCGCGAAAATACGGCAGGGTACTCTGGGACTGTGGGCACCGGTAAAAATGGGGCAGGTGACTGCAGAGAGTTAAAGAGTTGATGAATGTCAGGGCAAGCAATAAGTTCGAAGAGTAGACGACCAGCAAATATTTGAACATTCAAATCAAAATCCTCATCATAGTTGTCAACATCACATGCACGAATCACGTGGTCTCGTTCAGCAAGTGCAACGATATATGGTTTTGGCCATGGTTCCTCCTGGACCGAGCATAAAGACTCTAGAGCAGTGGATAACTCATCATTCTCACACCAGGATGATTGTATTGGAATACGGAGATTAACATAGGGATTAGACATTTTCTTGACTGTTGGAAACCACTGCTCACATGAATCCAACCCATTAAGCTGCTGAAACTTGCGCAACGTTACATGGCCTATGTGTCGATAAATGGAAATAGCACCAATGGAAACCGCAGCATTCCTGGCCGCCGTTGATGAGTTGAAATAAGAATGGACGTCATTCTTGAATGGAGCCAAGTAGCGTTGAATGTTAATAGCACCTTTCTGAGTAGATTGCACAGGTGCCCAGGAAAACGTGACGTTGTCGTCGGCTAGAAAGAGAGTTTGATGGCAGGGCGTGTACGTTGAGGGCGGTGAGGTTGAGGTTGAGGTTGAGGTTGAGGTTGAGGTTGAAGGTAGTGAGGGTAACGGTAGAGGTTGGGTTGTAGCAGTCTTCGAGGACGAAGATGAGTGCTTGGACTTTTTGGAAGGCAATGATGGTACAGGGTCGTCGGGGACAAGGTGCGATGGAGGTTGGCGTTTTCTGCGTGAGCGACGTTGGGTGGACATGGTGGGGGTGGTGGGGTGGTCACGGACGGAGATCAGAGAAGTGAGGTGAAAAGCAAGGAAACGAAACGAAACGAGACAAGCAAGGGGAGGAGTTAATGAAGTTGATTAGGGAGGGGGTCTACGTCCTGCACGTGAAACAACGGAAGAGCAAAGCTGTGCTGTGGCACACATCCCACCGGAAAGAACGGTTTCACCTACTCAGTACAGTGGGTTGGTTTCGAGCAATGGACGAAAACGGATACAGTTCAATTTTATAATGATAATAGTAAAACTTATTTTCAGCTAAAAATTTCTCCTTTTTTTGCATTAAAATTAAAATTTAAGGATTAATAATTTTCAAATTTTCCAAACATTTTTTTTCAATCTTCTGTATGCTAATGCGGGGCCGGCCTTAACATTCATTTTCCACACTAATTTGGCGGGAGCCACCGCACCAACCCAACGAGGATCAACCCACGGATCATACTTTCCCGACGTCGCCACTTATTGATCTACGACTCTAAAACTGAAAACGCCGTCCTCGTCCGGCACTCTTAAAATGTAATTATTACCAATTATTATCATTCTTCTAGAAAACGGATCGATCCTTTTTCCAGCAATTTCTTGGAAACCCGAAAAGTAAACAAAATCAATCAATTTGGCTTTAAATAATAACACACCGGATTTTTTCTATTTTCTGATTGGATGTATATTTCGTCAAACAAAGTAAAAGTACAGAAACCCTATTCTAATCAATTATTCTAATTGAATAAAATAGGGTTTCTGGTACTTGAATTATTCAAGTTTTGAAAAAAAATAGATTAAAATTAAAATAGATCCTTGCCGGCAGTCGCAGTCCTGCACGGATCAATTATTTAATTTGCCGCTAAAGGCATTTTTGATCCGAATTTTTATCAACTCAAGACATCCGAAATAAGAAATTAAGTAATCACCCTACAACAAAATAATAATAACATTGGCTACTATGGACTACAGTATTATTAGGGATTGTATGGAAAGTGGGAACAGCAAAATAAAGTTGATAGGGAGCACCATGAGGTATATCAGGGTCCCATCATATTATTATATTAGAGGGTTGAACAAAATAAGAAAAAATAAGGTAAAAACTTTCGACCAATGAAAAAACTCGACTGTGGAAGGGGGTCCTCATGGAAGATTTCTGTTGACAAGGTGTGCCAAAACATTTGACGAAACATGTAAACAGAACGTACTGTAAACTTTTTACAGTCAGGAATACTGTTGTGTGAAAACTGGTACCGGTACCGGTACCGGTACATACGTCAAGATTTGGAACCGCTGCGATCCTTATCAACAATTTTCTTCGATCCTGTATCCTGCGTTCTGCTACGTAACTAACTATCTATTGGAAAACATCTTTCAAGTCAAGGTTGTACAAGAATGTTTTAATTTTTTCATGAGACCTTTCATTGGTCCATTGCATTCCGAAATGGTAAATTAACGAGCTATGATTGTATGTATGAATTGATATTCTATAGAGGTCGGTACAATCTGTCCGACTAAATGTAACGGGTATGGAAAGCGCTGATATGTGGCAACTGGAGCGGAATGTTGTGAATATGAGGGAGACACAGGACATACCAGATAATCGTGAAATCGAACAGGTATCGAGGGATGTTTGTAATATGGATGGTGTAGCGTGTATTCATAATGCGAATGCCCGTATCCATGTTGAACACAGCCGAAATGGTAAACGTACAACGGAATTAAAAACGATTTTGTTAAAGAGCAAATACATGTTGTGGGACATGTCAAACAAGAGAACATGGAATTCTGAAAATGGCAATGAAGGAATGATACGTAAAGCAACTGTAACTGAAGCTGTTGACCAAGAAGGAAAGAAAGAAATGAAGATGGAAATTCTGAACGTGGAATAGGAAAGAGGGGCGGCGACTAGGAAAATTTAGATGGACTTAGAGGCATGGAAAAGTGTGGTACAAAATTTGAAAGAGGTGGAAGCGGTACTGTATATATTTTGACAATACCCGTTGCATCAGTTTTACGTTGGAATAGTTCCGGGCTGGGAAGAAGTTGAGAAGAAATACCAATACAGACAAATGTATACTTCTATTTGGAAAGTGAACGAAATGAGGTACATGATTTGGACAATACTGCGTAAAGTGCTGATAAACCAGCAAATGAGGAACGAAAGGAGGAAAAATGAATTGTGAAATGACGAAAGAAATAAATAATGAATTGTACAATGACAAGTTTTAGGAGGATGATATGGAACGAAACATAAACGAAAAAAAAAACCGATCGGAATTTCTGAAGAAAATGGTATTTTAGGTTATGGGAATTCAAATCATTAAATTTGCATAAAGGAAGAAAATATACGTATTTTAGATGAAATAGCAAGAATTATGAAGAAGAGAGCACCATTCATGGAATGAAATAGAGAAAAGTGGAAAATGAGACAAGAAAAACATATTTAGAAGAACGATAGATTTATTTGAATATGGAAAGGTTCCAATGATTGTGGTAGTTATCCACAAAAGAAACCATACATTGAATTAAATAACGTGACAAGAGACAAGGGAGGAAGGTGTAGATCGTAATGGTGAGGAGAATTACCACTTTATCAATAGGGAGGATGAACCAATTGAAGGGAAGAGTGTTATGATTGATACTGGTATTGGGGTGCGGTGAAGTGAATAAATTAAACGTGAGGAGGCCACGTGGATTAATTAATCCCAAGGAAGAGATTGCGAAACGGAAATGAAGAGAAGTGGTCATCAATGGACGGTGAAGAAAGGATTGATACTCGAAGAGGGTGGGTATCGAAAACACAGAAGTTTTTTCGAACTGACCATACAATTTGGAGTGGAGTTGAGAAAGTTTGCCGAGAGGTATATGGGATGAATATTTCTAAAGATTTCGTACGGTGTAAGTGGACATCTTACTTTTCAAGTGAATGCCAACTTTAGAATTCTTGCTACATACAAGTTTTTGTAATGAACCGTATTGGAATTGAGCAAAAACAGGCACTTGTAAAAATGGTCCACGAGATCTATCAAAGATGGAGAAGAAAGGAAAGCAATCATGAAAGTGGAGAACCACGTGATGTGTCATAAGTTCTTGATGTATGTTAAATGCTCAACGTGTGGGGAGAATGGAATAACGTACGGTTTATGTGCAATATTAAATCTTAGAACACGATATCGGGAACCACATTTGTTTTATTATGTATTTATCAATTGTCCCTAAGATGTGTGCATTATAATATAATTTTAATTTTCCAAGTTCTGTTTTTAAATAATGTTATGTAGATATGCCATAATTTTTTGATAAAGCTGACTCTGGAACCGCTACCAATTTTACAAACATGCAACATAGGTAGTTTTTACGTAACTCAGCGTGGACATATTATGTACATTCTGCATAGCTATAATTTATCATGCGTGTTGAATAAATTCGTCACACCGGTAAATTTTATATAAATTGTGCTCATTTATTTGTTATGGGCCAATATATCTGTTTGCAGTCTGAAGTGTGCTTCTTGATCGGTGAATCGAAGATCACGGAGCATCAACCCTTGGTCTTCATCATCAACATTTTTCATGACATTGATTAAATTGAGCTGTATTTTGATCAATTTATAATTCAACCTGTCTTGCATTGTCATATTCCGTCCGCATTATTCGACGTAAATCACCTTCAGTAACTGGTGAACCTTCCTTTACCACGGACTGGTTAATACGAATTAATATATTATGTATTATGACACGTGTATTGGAAATCGGAATGGTTTTATTCAGTTCACAACGACTCTTCTCCCTACGTAAAATTTCAAATCGGGACTGAATAATTCCAAACAACTGCTCCACATCCTTCCCTACGGATTCTTGGTCGGAGGAATAGTTTTGAGCGTCCACATCGTCTGTATCACCCATTGGTCTTGCAAAGAATGGCCAATGGGGGTATATACCATCCGCCAGGATATAGCATGCGATCGTCTGTGTTTCCGGAATTGAATGCATACATTCAAGAGGCGTAGTTTTGGGATGGATGTGACATCTACTACGCCATGAGAATTTTGGGGTTCTGTGTAGGTTACATACAGAAAACTACAGTGTTTGCATGGTTACGGATGGTAACTGAAGGAAAAGTCTACACAATTTGAAG
>JAULBU010018146.1:0-20309 GCA_032358235.1 Odonthalia washingtoniensis | reverse complement strand
CAGTTTACAGTGCTTTTCTTTCACTGCCGGCCGCTTGGTATATAACTAAGCGGCGGGCAGCTTATCGAGGAAACTTGGAAAAAATATTTTACCGCATTATCCTTTTTTCATCATATCAAAAAAAACCTACGACCTGAAGTCGTTATACCACCGAAAGACAACAACAGTACCATATCAGTATGCGGAACTGGCTGGGGAAAGCCGAAGAAATGAAATAAACAGAGTGGTAGGTGTAGACCGCCGGCAAGATGGAGTCAAAGTGACACGTGTCACCCCCCGAGGCTGCTGAGCCAATCAAAAATTGCCACATGTCGGGGTAAAAAAAGCGGCACCTCCACAAAGAGCAATACCGGCTCTACCCTGCACGACACGAGCCCCGCTTCCAGGTGCATCCGCCGGGGATCGAACTGACAACCACTCGTCTAGCAAAGGGTCTCCTGACCATTAAGCCACGATGCTGATTGTTGATTGTCGCTGTTGTTGTATCTCCTTATCGAGCACAAATTACAGCTTTACAGTGCCCTTTTCTTTCACCGCCGGCCGCTTAGTATACAACTAAGTGCCTGGCAGCTCACCGAGTAAACTTGGGGAATTCCTCATCACCAAAAAAGTGAAACCGAACCGAATACGACCGAAGTGTAGTCAATGAGCTGTTGCTGGCCACATAGGACGGAGAAGCAGCAGAAGGAACTACTTGTTTGTTGTCATGGAATTGGAACGTCAACAAGAATTTATTCTTACCGAAATCGTAAATGATATAGGTGTTGAAAACGAGGAAGAAGACGACGAGATTCGCACAGGGAAAGTGCGGGGTGACAAATTTCATATATCCACTAACTGAGACGGAAGGAGATTTATTTTCAGTAATGATGTCTGCAAAGAATGGAATTTAAGGGAGATGATTAGTATATCGAACGTCCTACTCGAAAGGCTGCAGAGACAGTTACTTATATGCTTGCTGGAGGTAGGGGTGCCCGAATTGCACTAGCAGAAACTGAAAGAAGCACGGAGATAATAGTACCCAGCGTATTTGCAGCTATGAATTCAGGTATGTATAAGTATGTCCGACATAAGATGGACGTTATAGAATATAATGATGCGCGTATATATGTTGTTGGATTATGCTCTTTTCTGGTGAGCCGATATGGGTCCAATTGTAGTGCAATGAACTTCCAGAAAGGAACGAAAACGGCACTCAGGGTGTTAGGAGTACTCGTTTCACAGTAACTCGTGTGGGCAGTGAACTATACCAAAAAAGAGAGGAGGTAGGATGATACTGAGTAAGTATGTGGCTGTATTCCGGACGCGTGTTAGGTACTGGTGTAGTTGAAATAAGATGTTGGTAGGATGGTCGTAAGATGCGCGTCGAAACGGATGGCGCATGGTCAAAATTCTACGTGAAGGGGTGGTGGTGGTTGGAGCGGTCACCAAAGTTGACGCGGCTAACGATCGCCGGTTAGTATTCGCGCTTGTAAGGGGAAGGAGTGGGCTAACGCTGGCACAGCCAACGTTCTACCAGAGATGGAGGAGATTCATAGATCACGTCTAATGTAAGTTCGGGGGTAGATGAAGTCTGAGAAACGCTTGTATTTATTATCATTAAGGGAATACAGGACGAAGAAGCCCCCAAATAGGCTTTACCCGTTGCTTGATGGCAAAAGGAGGACCATAGTATACTTTACATCAAGTACGGTAAGGTGCTGTACAGGGTGTACAGTTGTCCGGAAACATGTGCCTGGTGGTTCAATTGCCCGAATCATGCCAAACGCGGAAAACGTGACAGAAAACGTGACGGTACGTGATAAAAGTGTGACAAAAGTGACGAAATTGGGAGAAGAGATAAGCCTCGAAATTGTTCAAAAAGATATGTGCGTATACCGGTATTACACCACACGACTCCCTCACCAAGCGTGAAGCACACTGCGCGAACCACTTGAAAAGTCGTGGAAAAATTTTGTAAACTTTTTATTGGGTTGACGCAAAATTCCAATCAATGTTGTCTGTGAGAACCTTTCAAAAGTCCCGGAAAGTTTTAGCCACATTACATACGTCTGTATCTTTCATTTCCGAAAAGTTTCAAAAAGGTTCTGAGTGGCCAAGAAATTTTTTTTTGACATGTAAAAAATGTCCAAAATGTTTTTTGTACTTGTAGAACTGCAATAAAATAGATCTTGAAAGGTACTAAGGACGGAAATAATTATCCCCTAGGCTCCAGCCCAAATACATGAGATGTTCAGGAATGGACCGCAGTATTTAGGGAATTAGTTGGTCACATTACATGGACCCTTCATCTACTATATAATCTGAAACACCCACCTCGTCGCTGACGCGATGACACTTGGCACCATAACTACTTCAAGCTTAGGCTCTCTCTTCTTAGATCTACTGTCTTGGGTATTCGTGTTCAGGCGTTCTTCCCCTACTTAAGAACGCCATTCACGCCATTCCCTATTTCACTCATTTTCTCTTTTCTCCACTTTTGTCTACATCATTAAACTACGTTTACTTTTGTTACCGTCCGGGTATTGATATCCAGAGACCTTATAGGTCACCAACTCCGTGTTGATACACAGCCCCTTGCGTGTTGTTCCACTTGCTACTCAACCGTTCTAATCGTCCTTTTCCCGACTACCTAATTCCTTACGTAGCTCACATTTTCCATTCCTACAAACTCCTTCATACATCTACCTCCTCTTCTCAGTCTATCTCTTTAACTGCATACGCTCATCGTCGTACTGTAGACTTCACTAGCTTCATACTACACACCAAGCACGCATACTGTACTCGTATTTCTCCTTTAGGATCTATACGTGCATACAGTACTTGAACTGTACTATAACCCAGGCGCTGGTTCCCATCGCCTTGATTACAGTTGTCCGCTTACCGGTGTCTTTCGACAATCCGGATTCTGCCACTGGTACTCGGACTACAAGCAATTCTATCACTCACAAGAAACCGACCACCTACGAAGTTCGTTATTACTTCATTCATCTAATACTACTACTAATGTACTAGCCTATAATCTTCTTTCTTTTCAAAAAAAACATCAAACCAACCGTCCTCCTGTACTAGGTAGCCGAAGAACAACAACAAAAATCACCGGCTCCAAATGGATCCACTTCCTACTGAGCCCGGTGATACATCTCGTATTCCAAGGAGACCCATCTCTCGGTCGGAACAAAACAAAATGTTCAACGATGAAAAGATCACACGATACAAGAAATTGTTGTAACTATCTCGAAGCGTGCAGAAAACCACACTTTTAGCTGCAAAACTAACTATGGTAGCCCATAAATTTCTCGAAACATTTCCTATAACCGAAGAAAGTTCGGTAAACTGGTCACGCATGGGCAGCATGATACTACGTGCAAAACTTATATCCGTTCTCAGACGATTGTCTCTAATTTAGCACAGATCACTTTTGGATGCCCGCTGACTCCATTAAAATTCTCCAAAATATAGCAGAATTATGCGAAATAAGGGATCCGTATTGTATAATATCCCAATTGAATTTATCTGAACTAGATCGAACAAACGATTATTTATGACACACCTTTGGTTTGCTTCAATCATATCCACAGCCCCTCGGTTTGTCGTCATATCATTCATACTTTCAATCATCAAAGCCATTTAATTTGGTCAAACCAATGTTCTTCAAACAGCCTGTAACCGACTCTTCCTACTATCCTCATCACAAGTCGTACAATAATAGCAACAGATCCAAATACAGAGAAACAGCCTCCAATTGCTCCACCCAATCCACAAACTCTTCGAACAACAACACAGAAAATATCTTCCGATCTCAGGTCGCCAGTTACTGCTGTTCCCGATCGTTTCATTAAAAAACCAGGAGACCGAACCTTACAACAACAGCCTCAATCAAAATCACAAGCACTACAAATGCAAATATCAAAATTCATCATTGAGACGCCGTCACCACCACTACTCCTAACTGCAGCTCAGTCAAATCTGACACCAGCTCCAGCTTCACCAACTCTACTAATCGCAGTACCTGACCCACCCGAATTACTATTACGCTCACCACCACCTGCTCGTTCAACCTCTCCGCCTTCTGCAACTTTACTCAGTCTCCCTCCACAGCCACTTCCATCACACCATCAACAGCCTTTAAAATCAACACTAAAATTACTCACAGCCCCAGTTCAATCACAACAGTCTCAGAAACAATTAGAAATAACAACAATTCCGATCGCAAATTTCATCAGTCAGCCTCCAAAGCACCCACCGCAGAAAATAAAACCATCGCTCACAATAATATCTTCAACTCAGCAAAATCTACAACAATTGTCGGATCCACCCGATCCGCAACCTACCCAACCATTACCTAGAATTACACCAACATTAACACAACCTTCAAAGCTCCCTGAACCTGATCCGACTAATCCTCAGTCTCTCTTCCCTGCCGCTCAAGATCCCCCAAACTCATTCGATATTGACACTATCATACCATCCCCACACATCCCAGTACCTATCTCACAAAATCAATTGAATCCATCATGTTAACGACAGCACCACCAAAAGACTTCAGGAGCTCTCCTGACACATTGTGCCAGGAGAGCTCTTGAAGTGCACTGGCAGTGCAACATGTTTTAAAAGCACTAGCTCACCTCTCTCATATCCACCACCCGCTAACGCTGTTCGAAATACGCTAGTGTCACCACAATATCTAGCTTTGAATTTATCTTCTTCGATTCCATCTTCACCTCCAATATCCAGTTCATCGCCTCCGCTCCCAAGGACGGCACTTCCATTATATTTCAAGACCTTTTGCAGCACCCAACCTCCAGTATTCAATTCGTCGTAGATGCTCACACCAGTAAGAGCACCACAATTATATTCCAAAAACTCATCAACTAGATGAGTGAATGAATTGAGTTAGTAACTTGACTCACTCACTCGAGAATACAAGAGAAACGGGGACAGGTGACGCCAGTGAAATTGGGAAAAGAATCAAGAACTACTATGATTGCCATGGGCAAACTGTTTTTGACATTATTTGAAAATATAAATTATTTTCGGGAAACAATTATTCCTTTCCACCCGAAGCGCATGCAACTTATTCTTGACAATATTTTAAAACTTTCAAATTGAGTTTGGAAAATCATAACGACATTCTATAAAAAAGAACCAAATTCATTTTGACATTATTTAATATCTTCAAATTACGTTGACAGAAATATAATACCAGTTCTCCCAATACGAGCACTTAATGTTTTTGACTATGATTTGAAATTTGCATATTAGTTTTGAGGAAGCATATAATAAATAAATCAAAGTGAGTGCAAAATGTTTTTGCTACTTCATTGAACTATTCAAAATGATATTGAATATACTCTAATTCGACAGGGCCAAGCGTTTTTCAATTTCCTTTTAATTATAATTTGATGATTTAAATTTTATTTTGGAAAATTCGGTACGAAACTATCATAAAGTGCCACCAATGTGGTCTCTAATAAACCCAATTACATTTCGGACTTTTTGTCCCCAAAAAGCCGTGGAGGATTTGCGATATTTTGGGAATAAAAGGTACAGACGTACTCTTACTTAGTAATTAACGGTGCGAACGAACTATTTCTAAGAACCATACTGTGATAGATTTGCAGTATTGTTCTTATATATATTTCGATTTCCATTCAATCCCATTAAAGTAATGTTACCGATAATTATGCTGTCGTTATCTCCTCCGAATAAAAAACAAAAAAGCAAATAATGCGACAGACTCTGACTTCATTTAGTTGTAAAACAATTATACAGACTATAAACTGCCAACTTGACAGTTCATAGTCTGTCAAATGTTTTTCGTTGTATTGATTACAACGAATTTCAAGTCTGACGTCAATGTGAATGGCACCTTTTCACCTGTTGGAAGTTGGCATTCATTATTTACACATATTGCTTTATTCTTTGCTTTAATTCCTTGCTGTACAATTTTCTATTTCACTTTTTCTACTACACGCACTTCTGTTACCACTCTCTTCATAATATTTGATGTAAAAAACAGTAATGCACAAAATCGCGACTCTTGTAATTTTTTCCGATCAATTTCCGGAACTTCACAACAGTAAAAACACTGAATGCCCGGCCTTCATACGTTTTGCCTGTTTCGGGCAATATGAATGTACCAGGCAAAACTTATGACGTTTGAATGTCCGGCCTACGATTGGTTCAATGCGGACGTTCATATGGACAAAAAATAGGAATGGTTCCCGTATACATCTACTCCCTTTCACCGCTTGGAAGTAGGCATTCAGTTCCGGAAACAAAGAAGTTCTTTATGAATTTGGGTCCAATGTTAGCCATAAGTTGTGCAATGGACCAATATATGTTTTGAGAGAAAAATCAAACATGTTAAAGAGTTCTGTTTTTTTCTTCCGAATATTGCCTCTGCCCATGATTTTTGCTGTCTACAGACTAAAGTCAATTGGGAGAAACGTATTTCTGAAACATACAATTGTTTCTGACAATAATCTTGAAGTTAATATTGATAAGCGTAATGCATTGGGAGTTGCTAGAACGGAGAATGAATCCTCTTCCTTATATTATATGATACCAACGACAACGACAACGACAACGACAACGACAACGACAACTTCAAATTCTTCTATCCTTACTCATCCAATAAAATCGGACATTGGCGTGAACGTCGTCCTAAAACTGACTCAATATATAAGGAATCTGGTAAGGACAATGTCAACTGGAAAACATTAGAAGATGACGGAGTGGATTCTTCGGTTGCTCTCTTACAGGTGTACAGAGATAAATATCAAATCAGTTTAAAGCCAAATTCATTTTCTTTTTACCCTATTAATTTAAAACTACTCCATTTTAATGAAATAAAGAGAAGTGATAAAATTATGTCCGAGAGATCAATTGTGTCATAGTTGCCAGTTAAATATGTATCACTTAACGATGAGCGTTGTGTGGAGCATCTGAAAGATTCATGGTTCGAGAAATCTGTACATCGGCATTCTATCATTGTGATATGGTTAAAAGTTTACACAATTCAGTAGAATGTGATTGTTCGGACATAATAAGTAAGGCTGTGGAATATATGTCGGTGAAAACCTCTGATGGCAAGAAGGTTCGTGCGCATTTCATGTTGTCGTCATATGGGGCAGACGTACCCAAGACGGAGGCCATTACCAGCGTAAAGCGGAAAACCTCGACCGCATCTCCATTTCATAGGTGTGATGTGGTAAAGACAGATATACAGAACTTTATGAAAGCAGTAGAACGAAATCTGAGAACAGCAGTAACATTGATAGAAATTCTTGAAGAAGGAGATACTAAAATTGTGGAAAAGTTGAAGACAAAATCAATGTTACCCTTTTCACAGGGTTTGGAAAATTTTCCTTCTGTTGGAATTTATCCTAGTGTTGATATATACCCCATTTTACAATTTAAGCCCCTGCACGTCGTTTTCCTCTGTGTATCACGGATGTTGAAGGAGAGTCTCTCCATATTACTGAGAAATGAATCCCTTCAAAGCAAATCAATGAAAACGAACAGGGGTGAAGGTAGATTCTGTCATACAATCAATACAATCAGTAAGTGTGAAATCTTGATTGTGTTGATTGTATGATAGGAACTGATTCTGTTCTGAGGTATTTGAACATTGTTGTATTCAAAACCTTTCCGTCGGTTACCGGTTACATGTGGACTTTTCGGAAGGAACTGTCAACGGTAGATTGTCAGGACTTTTTACAGAGATTGGACTAATATGTGTGCTGGAGGCTGTATATTCAATGAAGAAGAGGTTTTTTCCTTTTCTTGGGATCCCTTGTAGACCGATGTTTTGGAAGCCATAAAGAAGCCCCAATAACTGATGTATTCACGAAATACGTCGATATTGTAGATCCTGTTTATAAGGGAGTGAGGAGCGCTGGTTGAACAAATCAGAATTTTGTTGATTTCTAATTAAATATAAAAGAATTCAATGCCTGTCGAAGGAAAACATTTGAGAAATATCAACTATCACGTATGGGGACCAGCAAGTGGAATTTGTTGGGTCATGTTGTTGCAGATGTTAAAAGGACTGAAGGAATTACTTTTATAGAATAGCGGGTTATATGAAATGGCTCAAAAAGGTTTCAAAGAAGATTATGCAATGATCTCGAAGAGACATAACTGCTATGGCCGAAGCTGTTTCACGATGCCAAGAAAGTTATGATGAAGGAAAACTTTCTCATCAAGTTCATCATTGTGTTGATGGAAATAGTTCATACAATCCTATACCAAATAAAAGTATAATCTACGATGTTAAACGTGATGTTGATTACCAACTACCTAGTTAGAAGAGGTCAAACAATGACGTTACAGGAAATGAAATATTTCTGCAATGATGTATACTGTAGGAGAAATGGATTATAGGCAAGAAGTGATGTTTCTGATTGTATCAGATGTTTTTATGTAGTTGGAGAGGACGGATTCGAAAGTATAGCGAGGCTTCTTCGGGAAGAGTTGGTGATGAATATGACATTTGCAAAAGCAGGGCATCAAACAATTCAAGTTCCCGCATGAGGGTATATATCTGAATATTGTTCACCAAAATTGACAGAAATGATGAAAGTGACGAACATTGTTGCATAAATCTAATGAGACGTATAGAGTTTTGGCATTGTTCCAAGGCGATTATTTTATAGATCGAAGTGGTCTCGCATTGATAATGTAATGGTTAAATCGGTTGATGATAAGCATAATAATAGTGGCAACATGCCTGTGTGTGATTAATTCCGACGTGATTTGTCCCACTAAACTAGCAACTACCCACACTAATATCAGGAAATTAAAGTAACTACACCTTTCAGATAACTGACCACACACGTACATTCCACGCACAACAATGCATCCAACAATGTTTTCACTAGAACTACCCACGCCAATCCTGGCTACCCACAAAACTCTGTGGACAGTTTCCATCAAGATTGACATAGCTACTGTATCGACGTGTGTCTATGCTACAAGCTTCCGCCGAACATAGATCACTACTGTTTCCGCTTTTGGCGTCCTTATTCTGTATAAGAACGCCATCAGCACTATTCCTTCTTTCCCCCTTTTCTCTCTTCGGCACTTTTCATACAACTGTTAAACTACGTTTAAACTGTTGTTAACTATTGGGTATTGATATCCTTCACTGAAAGTCATTAAACCCCGTATTGATACGGGATCTGCGCGTATCGCTCTACTTACCTTAGCTGCCCATCCGCTGTCCTCTTTTGCACTCACCTCCCCAGGCTACCACCGTCACCCATACAGTACATCTTCCCTTTCACGTTCAACCTCTATAACGGGATAGACTGGTATCCATGCTCATCAGAATCTCACTACAGTATATTCCACCTCCCTTCACGCTCATTCCACTAGACCCCGGTAACTGCATATCCGACGTACTGTAGCCGCCTTAATCCACATTTCAAAATCCACATTCAAAATCCACATTCAAAATCCACCTCGCATACACCTCGTAGACCTACGTGGCTTTATTCACCCAACTGACGCTGATTGTCATCGTCTTGAATATAGCCGTTTCACACACACCAGTGTCCTTCAACAGTCTGGTTCGCAAAGTGTCGTTGATTCTTAAGGATAATCAGAAATGTGACAGACACCATTCTGTGTCAGGAGCAAAACTTAGTCAGATTCCCTGATTGTGTTAAAAGAACAAGAATGAAATGGGATTTGTTCAAAATATCAATATATATGATAATATATTATCATGTTTTGGATAGTGAGAAGTTGAAGATCGACGGCATAGATATGATATTAAATTGCATAAGATTACAATGTGATTGAATTGAGGACGAAGAAGGAAAAATCCAGTCAGCTAAACCGTTCAGTATAATTCCAATTAATAACATACGTCTGATTGTCAATTTTGTGCCTGCAGGTACCGAATTTGACCTATTAACTAAGAACTTCCCAGCTAATAGGATTGATCATTGAATGGGCCGAGAAAGAAGCACCTTTGCTTGGGTAATGGAGAAGAAGATTTGACAACTGAATTGTTTTTTGTGAACAGATTTTATAATGCACGTGGTGGGGTGTATGATTATGATACGAAATGAAGTTGGTTAAACATTCCAATAACGACATTACATAATTAATATAAATGTGTCTGAAAGCTAGAAGAACAAGTTGACTAATTATTGAAATCCAAAAAACTGAATTTTCCTGAACTGTTCAAATGTTAATAAATTGGTATCGACGGGATCAATTTCTCATCAAGACGATGACTTATCGTTCCTATTCAGTCGCAATGTGCTCTATTCTAACAAGTATTTAGTCTCTTATTCATTCTAATTGACCTAAATCACTGTCATATATATCATATCAATATCATTTTGAATATTATTATACATATCGCTATAAAACAAATGAGATATGAAACTAGATAGAGAAGAATTCCGCATAGTTCACGAATGTAGAAACTTTGTATCATTTGTCACATAATCTAAATGTGGATACTTAATTTGAAGATCCATCAGATGTATTCATGTGTCTGTATTGAACTATTATTTAATTAACTGTCCTTTCTATAAATGATTTAAATATAATCAAATTTCGATTATTGTTGTCCTCAGATATACCAAATAGTCTTCTATCATTCCTAGTCATCTTCCTCAATGTAACTATTATATTCACTAGAATTAACAATCCTTAACTCCCTATCATCATCTTTCAATGTATCCTCCATATTAATATCGGCAGGATCATATGCCACAGTTTGTTTAACATATTGTTGTTTATTAATTTCTTCGTCATCTTATTCATCAACGTCACGAATGACATCTAGGGGACCATAGTCGTTGAAAGAGACGAATGAAGAATCCAAGTCATCTGATTGGAGAGGAAAACAATCAGATACGCAACCAACCCATTCAAACACGCAACTACCAAAAGATTTTGGATTCAGAGGTTTGTAAAAACGGTCGTTACCTGGATATCGGAATGCAAAAGTATGAGACCTGAAGTAATTACTTAATCTGTTTCTATCATCACCTCTGGACTCTACCTGCCATTCTTTGAAAAATAGGTCAAGTCTGTTGTCAGCCTTAAATTACATCATCGTTGCCATGATGGCTTAATTCAACATCTGAGCACCATATTTTTGTAATAGTGATTTGAATCTTCGCGCTGATTCCATTCAAACTTTTCCACCCTCACTTGATCGAAACTGCTCTGCAGTGCATACTTCTTTCATTACTCTTGGAAAGTATTCTGGAAATATAGCTTGGTATGAACTCCGTCCCCTTCTTCCTTCTTACTCCGTATTTACTCCATCGTTACTTCCGGGATTTTCTATCCCAAATACATATTCAACCTCCGCTGTTATGATCTCATGCAACCGTATAATTGTCATAACACTGATTTCATGTATTTTGAGACATGAAATTGTCTAAAATCTCTAAACTCCTTACGGGAAGGTTCATTTAAAAATCTAATCTTGACACCATCCACTTTCTGTAGTGGTATAGGATGGGACTTTTTATATCTGGAAAAATATATTCATACTTCTCTCTACGTCACCACTTGGTATCTCTGGTACCGTCATGTAACTTCTTATCTAACTTCTTCAATGCCTCTGTCTCCTAATCAACTCTTTTTGATTCAAAGTTAGATTCAACGTTTTTCATCTAGTAGCAACTATGGTTCTATGTCCAAGAACAGACAGAAACGAGTCTTTAACAGCCTTCTTACTAGTGCTCATTGACTGGCGACAAACTGAATCAAACTTCTTCAAGAGGAATTGACTTCTTATTGCTGATTTAAAAACAACCAGTTCCGGCTCCTCTGACGGAAGCTTTCCCATACTTCTATGTAGGACTGTGACTACAGATTGGCCAATAAAAGTTCTAATATATCTTGGAGTGCTTGTAAATACCGTCCAGCTCTGTGACTCTTCCACTGTAAAGAAAAGTAACAAGTATACGGCCATCATGTTGTTTTTCAACTGTGATAAGAGAAGGTCGTAATGGGTATTTTACTTGTTCGTTCGACAAATACGTTTTCCAATCTTCGATGACATTAACTAAACGTCTCTTCTACTCTTTTATCCTCCTGTCCCGCTCTGTGTGCATGTATGGATCACATGATATTCTTTCCGCCTAGTCACCGCTCCATGACTGGAAAACCTCGCTGGTGTATTGATGTGTGAAATGTGAAATTTCATCTGCAAATTTAATAATGTACATTCAAAGAGATTGATCAAATTCTTTTTCTCTTAACCATATTCTAAAATTACATTGAAATGGTTTAGTACCCTTAATGGACCTACCTTTACCGTTACATGTAGAAGCCTTACTTTTTTCAATTCTTCGAATGCTGTCATCACATTCTGCTCTCAATTTTATTGACTCGTTCTATTTCTCCAATCTAGCACACTTTTTCTGCCATAACTTGAGAGCTTCAAGAAATTGTCTCGTTGATATCTTCTAATTCTGAATGTAATATTTGACTCGGTTATACTTGTTCATTGTAATTGTAATTTACGCACCCATTGTTTATATGAACTTTATTAAGTTCCCCATCACCTCCATCAACAGAATGTGACGAACGACCAAATTAGCCCATCTATATCTTCTGGAATTGAGAGGACGCTGAGACTTCTCTGACTCAGACTTATCCCCGACCATGTCATGATCATCTTGTCTCCGTGAACCAATTTAATTTCTTGATGTGCCGGAACTATCAAGTTGCACATCTCCCAAATTGATTCTCATTTCTTCGGGATTCATATGGCTATTGCTTTCAGATTGTCTTGCAGGCGATAGTTCATTTCGTACAGTCCCTGGACCAGTTATGATATTGGAAGCATTGTTTTCTTTCCTCAATTTCAATTTTTGCGTCATCCAATTAACTTTCACTTCTTGTGTAGCTTCTGAACCTGTCAAAACAAGTCATCTTTTGTTCCTTGTTGTAATAACGGCCGTATGTTCTACGCCTGTTGATTTAAGTGTTGGAGCTTCCATGAGAACTTTGCGAACTTTTCCATAACGTGTTCTCACTGGTAATTATGATGGAAAATCTCGTAATCAACTCTCCTGTTCTTTAAAGATGGCCGTTGTTACTGAGTGTATCTTGCCATTATTATAAATTGGTAAAAATGAGGTTTTGCGTTCTATGCTGTTGAAAAGAAAAGATTGTGTGATCTATTATGTCGAAGAAATGAGTTTTTCTGTTCTATTGTAAAGTACATCTTCAGGTTGTAGTTAAATGATGAAACATATCACTGTTATTAACATAAAAGAAATACATAAAAAACCGAATCCCCAAATTAGCCTTCCGTAGGACCCATGCCACTACGAGACGAAACGGCAATAATAGTTCTTAACAGACTTATTACTTTTTCATTCGTCTCAACATCTCTATTGGAATGTGTATGGGTCATGCGTTCATACATAAAAATTAACATTAAGGACCATCAGGCACATGCCATTTCCGGTCGAAACGGTAGAAATTTTTCTAAACTGGCTTTTCCAGTAGGAACAGTATTAATTATTGGAAAAGGTCGTTGACAATGGGTGCATCCAGAAATGGGATTGACTGAAAGTTTTCCACTTTTCCGAAAAAGGAAGTGTATTCAGAAATGCCAGTAGGCAGCTAAATATCGGATTCGATTTCGCTTTGTTGGTGTTTTCCAAGACGTGGAGTACTCGTTGCGCAGAAGACTAAAAAAAGTTTCCTGAACTACGAGTCTTCAATGAAGAAATAAAGAAACGCGAGGAAAATATAAAGGAGACTAAAACGATCATGAAGACCATGAATTATAACATTTACTGTCATAGTGACAGTAAATATTATGATTAGAAATTGGCCTCGGAATGAAATATTGCATTTCCGACCACTCCCTCTATTATAAAATTACGGGTGATGAAAAACTAGATGGACTTCTTGGATCTTATGTAGAAGACCACTTACTACATGCTGTAACAACTCAATTCGAGAAACATACAGATAAAACTCTTCAAACCTTCGATTATCGTGCACGTAAATATGGAAATGTTAAATTTCCTGGAATTGATCTCTAATCAACTAATACAGTTTATATTATGCAATAAAAATACATAGATAATCGTAAAGCACTGCTATTTGATGCAAACTTCTCAGATCTACGAAGTGCCGGTCCAAAATTATTCTGAATCAACCATACTAGAACTGATATTTGTTTTTCTTCAAGTACTTTATCCCAAACAACAGAAATTATTTTTAATCAAGACTCAGTCAAATTAAT
This sequence comes from Odonthalia washingtoniensis, assembly GCA_032358235.1. Lineage (NCBI taxonomy): Eukaryota > Rhodophyta > Florideophyceae > Ceramiales > Rhodomelaceae > Odonthalia > Odonthalia washingtoniensis. The sequence continues at coordinate 6,058 of JAULBU010018146.1, read as the reverse complement.
TAATAAGATTATTCGTCATCTCTAGAAAACATCTACCCTATGAATGAAATTTCCAAAGCTGGATGAACATTCTCTGCAATTATGAATTTTAAGTGGTTCTTCGTTCGCTAACACCTCCGACCTCACATAGCAAATTGTTTATATAGTTTTATGCGAAAAAATGATAACTGCCATAGTCTACATTACACAAGTGAGAAATGTAAACGAGTAGTTCGTAATGTTTAGCTGCTGAAATATTTGCTTTCTCTGCTGCCTTTCATTATGGATATACTCTTCGTCTAGATTTGGAAAATATTTACAATCATAATTTCCTCTTCAGATGTTTACTGATTTCAAATCCCTATTCGATGCTCTAACAAAAGCTAGTTATTTTGAAGAAAAATATCTGGTGAAGGACGTAACATGCTTGTGGGATGGTTTTAAGAAAGATGAAATCACTAATTTTGGACTCATACGCACTGAAAATAATCCTTCTGATCCTTTAACAAAACTTACAAGTTCAACATCACTTTCCATGATTTTTGAGAAAACTATGTGTAACTTTCCTATTGAACAATGGGTATGCCTTTCTCGCGACTTCCGCGATCCTAAAACCGAGGACTGTGCGTTCTTCTCCAAGTCACAGAGCAACTAAACCTAGCGACATCGTAACTTTGTCACTAATTCACGCAACAAATAGTGTGTGGACTACAGTCGTGTACACGTATTAATATCTACCTACTACTCATTACTTTACCAACCTTGTTAGTTTTATTGCGCCGAATAGGGGCCTTCTTTTTCTTATAAAAGAATTCTCTGAGCGACTTGACTTAACTCGTCTGGTCATCACTCATCACTCTAACTAATTTTTTATGTTCTCTTCCCTCTTCCAAATACCTCGTCTATTTTGAACGACAGTATGGTACTGGCTCTGTAATACCAACTGATTTTTCAAATACGAGAGAGTTCATTATCCAATTATCATGTTCTTCATTCTTATCATTGATAAACGTATTTCTGGTTTACGTAAAATGTTCCCGACCACAATTGTTTGTTTTAATAGAACAGTTCAAAATAAAACCCTGGTATTATAATGGAAGATACAGATGAAAACAATTGTGTGCGAAAAGCTGGTATATAAATCTGAAGGCACTGGAGCATGTTAATTTCCAGAAAGTGATCTGGGAGAGGAAATTGACAAGAACAAAGATGGTGTGTTGAAAAAGTCGTTGGTTGTACCGTTAAGTATATTAGAGTCCCTTGTTGGAAGGAAGGAGGTCGAGGAAGTGATTACCATTATCCTAGACCGTGACTTCGATTCAAGATTATTTTCATCGCAAGTTCTCTCCCTTTAAGAAGGTAAGAAGGTAACTGTAGGAATTATGAGAAAATGTCGGGAAAGATTGTGTGATGAAGAATGAAATGTATGATTGTAGCTGTATTGAAATGTGAACGAACCTATTTTTCAATTTAGTAATTTACGCGTGTGTTGTTCCAATAATAAAGAAATATTATTTTTAACCTCTTGTTTGTGTTTGATAATTGAATTGCATTCAATAAAAGTATTAGAACCAATACTACTGCATATTATTAAATAACTACTTCACAGTAATTCTTGTTATTTACATATTGGTAATAACGATAACTATGAAATGAACATGTTGAGTATTCATGCGTATGCTGTAAACAACAGATTTGAACTGTTCTGTTTACATTGCTTGAGCTTGTGCATTTGATTTCTGTTAAGGCTGCATCATATGCATGTTGCAGCCTATTGAGATCGTCATTGAAAAGGATCTATTTGGAAAAGAAAATTTATTATTTTTAAATGTTTCGAAATCAGAAACATTTTTGGCGAAGTGGAGGTTATTTTTTTGCTGAAAATTCGATTTCTAATTTTTCGGTGAAAAACATTTAAAAACGAATTTTTTGGGAAAAACGAACTCCACTTGGACAAAATTGTGCATACAGTGTATAAATTGTAATATTTTGTTCAAAACGAAATTTTTTATAGCCGTTAGAGTTCTTACAAAAATATGATTGGACTTATTCATCATATTAGATGGTATTTCAAGAAAAATTATTTGTCAAGGATATTCCAAAAAGGATTTGATCGTAAATAGAAGATTGCAAATAGTAGGCGAAGAAGATAACCCACACAAAGACCGTAAAATGCAACATTGGAACGATATTCCAAAAGCCGGACAAGGAATACATTGGAGAATTCAGAACCGCCGTTGAAAACGATAAGAGTTGTTAGTAATGGAAATGGTGATTCGGAACAAGAAATTTAAGGATCTACATGCAATGCATCTGTCGAAATGCTTGCTTTACGTCGTGGTCAAACGAAAGGTAGGGTCCGCGGACGACGTGGGAACATAAGTGGTGGTATGAGCAGATTAAGCAGTAATCGTCCTAGTCTTTCTTCATCCAACAGTAATGGGGTCGACAGTTGTAATACTTAGAACAGGGATGCAAGGACAGTGAGTGATGTAATTGAGAATAGTCCAGGAAACGATCCAGTTATTGCAAAAGTTGTTAGTCCCATCAACGATCTAGATTTTCCAACGAAAGAAGTAAACATGGACGAATATAGAAATTTCGAAGAGGGCGTTCGTAAATTGTCAAGTGAAAATAGAAGAATATCTATTAACATATATGAGTTCAAGTTATCGTGTACTGAAAAAACAATGAATTGTTGAAGAACGATATTTTAATCAACGCTCCTCAATCTGAAGTTATGAAATTGGAAGCCAAAAATATCGAATTTAAACGAACTGTTCAGAGCCTACAAGTACTAAATATGAAATTGTTTCGAAGAATGTCTGTGAACAACAAGAACCGTGGAAAGTATGGGGACAGGATGATTAATGAATTTCCTGGGTGATATTTAGGGATCGTTCTTGCAGTTGGTCAGAGATTGAAGAAGTGGGGATGTAAGGAAAATGCAAGTTGGAACCAAATATAGATGAAAATGTAGGAAACTAGACCAATCGCTCGTAAACTATGCTGAAAAGTGGAATGAAACGTGTTGACAGATCAATGATAGTTCCAAATCCGTTTCATTTTCTTTGCAACTGCAAAGATATATATGTCCCATCTGTCAATAGCTAGAAAGATATTATCTTCACTTCACTCCGACTGGAACTGTCATATGGAGAAAATTTACAAATCTATCCGACTGAAGAGTTGAAAATGATGTTGAGGAAGAGTTTTCCAAACTTGGAACTTTAGACTCTAAACGACTCGGAGTAGCGATTCAGGCAGATGATATCTGATTTCTGTAGCACGACAAAACGTCACTGCGTTGTCGATTCTGAAAAATCAGTATCATTTTGTACCGAAAAAATGAAGCTGAACAGTATTAAATTTTGTACTGTAACCGTAACTCTATTCTATCCAGTGTTATAAAATGTACCTATACAGTAACACAAAACGGTTAACCCGCCTTGCAAATGAACCTTCAGTGGGTCATTTCATACGCTAACGGAATTTTATTTTGTTTTTGAGGAGATTCAATAGGAGCCGACGGAGCTATAGAAATGAACCTATTTTGTATCAAAATTAACACTGCGATTTATTAAATAAATGAACCCCCGTATGATTAAAATCAAGACTGCGCAAAGTTATATAAATGAACCGATTTTTCATTAAATCAATACTGCGCTCAGTAATAAAAATTAATCAATATTGGATTAAAGTTAATACTGCGTGTAGTTTAAAGATGAGCATATGTAGGATCAAAATGAATGCTACCATTACCTAAAGAAATGATAAATCCAGAACATATTTATTGATATATAATTATTGCACAGTGGAAAATTGCATTAAAAAATAATATATTTATGATAATTATAATAAAAGTTTATATTAATCGTTAAAGAAGTTATATCCATCGGTATTGCACAGTGCAAAAACTACCTTCTGATGTACAACTTATCAAACGATCGTCTTCATGTTCTTTATGTTCACTAGACTAAACTATTTGTACGTGTAGTTATTGTATGTGCAGTTATTGTCTTCCTCTTTGTAGCAGTCACTGGTGGGTAGCTGTAACCGGTAGTACGTGCAGTTATTGTTGTTCTCTATGTATTCATTCTCGTTGTAGCTATAACCGGTGGTGAATGTCACCGGCAGTGTCCAAATTTTACTGCCATGGTGGTGGTTGTCGTATACACTAATAAAAAATAAATATTTCCGGGGTTATCAATATAACTAGGGTTATCACTATCACTAGCCTATATCACTATCCTATTATATAACTAGCCTACCTAGACTATTTTTACGGAAATGTCTTCCTCGTTGGTTTGTGAATCTACTAAGTCCAAAGCTGTATGATGCAAAACATGCTTGTAAATCTTTGCATCGTTTTTGGGATATTTATCAGCGTACTATCGAATTCTGTTGGCAGTAATAAGAGCGGTATTTTGAGGCTCTGTACAATCGGTTTCGAGATGATTCAGGCTATTACAGGTCCAACATGTTTTTACTGGGGTGGATGGTGTCGTAGTAGATTTATTGTTGTTGAATTTCTTTGATTGTTGAGATGAATTTGGGCGTCCATATATAGGATGTCCAAAGGCAAATAGAGTCGTAATAGGCTTCTTAGGTCCTAGGTTGGAAGGAAATAAATATTTCGTACTTTCTATGTTGTTGGCTTAATTTTTGTCATTTATAATTGCTAACTTTTCCTCTTATTGAGCTTGAATAGCGCCATAAAATTTTGAAATTAATTCCGAGTAAGTGATATCAGAATTAGCAGTAGTTAACAGAATTTTACGACCCTATTGCTGACCAGCAACTGCACGACGAAGGTAATAAACTTTTGTGAAATCATTACTTAGAATAAATTAATGCACCATATCCAACGCTTCGGTGAGTGCAGTATTATCAGTCATGAATCGCATGAGACGAGTATTTTTCAAAGTTCGAAAATACATCATGTATTATCGACCTTTGAAAAATACTCGTCAAGAGAATTCAATCTTCCATCAAAACAGTTCATGGCATGAACTGTTTTGATAGAGCATTGGATTCTTCTTCAAGCATGCTAATAGCTTCACTGAGTGATTTGCAGTGTTCCAAGTTTTCGTGGTAGAATACCAGAGCGTCTTCTATTAGAAGGAGATGAAGATATTGTACAGCAACATTATCTGGACTTTTGAGGTCTCTCACGCACATATCTATATTGAGTTGGGAAATCGTTCAAATTTTCGGTGACTGTGAACTTTTTTGTGGCGCCAGCATATCTTTGAAAAATCTTCCTAATCTTGTTTGGGATCCATCCCAATTTTACCGTACGTAGTTGGTACATGACGATTATTATAAGCATTGGCGATAAGGCGTAAAGCAGTATTAAGATTTTAACCATTGCATAAATTATGGGCTACCATAAGCATAATACCTTTTGGCATGTCTTCTGGAACCGAAACGTTTTTCTGTTCCAAGAAGGACATTATATAACGATATGTGAACGGATTTGAAGTAATCTAGGGATCAAACAACATGTAAGCACTTAAATCTTGGCATAGTACGTCGAGTATTTATTGTCCTGCTAAATTGGAATTGGAGTAGTTAGATATTGCATTAAGAAGATTCTTCTGATTTTTATTTGAAATATTCTTGATTCTATCTAAGTAGTTCATATTTGGGCGAGGGGAAAGAGTAGAATTATCACTATTTACTGATATACGGGGAGTGGAAGACTTGTTTTATTTATTATTTTTTAGTTTTGAGTGAATGTTCCAAATTTCTTATGATGTTTATATCCAAATAAATGCGACTTGAAATTATTAATGGAAAATGACTTCTTACGAAACTGGCAATAGGGTCTCAACGTTCTATTAGTAGATAAGTAACGAGAAATCGAATCAGAATGTTTTGGGGATGAAAAATGTCTGTTTAATACTGTTGGTAATTTTGTACCGATTTTGCATACGTTGTAAGAGTGAGGCAATTCGTTATCGACGTCAATGTTAACTATTTTTGGGTGATGTTTAATCGGAAAGAATTTGGTGCGAAGTGGTTTTGAAATTCGACCCGCTGTGTTTAGTGTTGTTCTTTTAGTTGATTTATTATA
>JAULBU010018145.1:0-42143 GCA_032358235.1 Odonthalia washingtoniensis | reverse complement strand
CGATCTCATTATCACCTTTTCATGTTCGTAATCCATATCATCAACATCTTCTTCTTCTTCTTGATCATCTTCATAACTCCCTGCATTAGGAGGGCTGCTTTAGTGTTATGAAATATTCTTAATTGGATGTTGAACTTTCCGCCGAAATGACGGACCCAACGCATATGAAATGGCGTCTCTCAAGTTACTATCTTTGGGAATGATATACATATGATATCTTATCGCATGAATTCCATTCCATCCCGCACCAGCATGTTGCACATAGCCTGTCCAATAAAAATAGATTGTCGGGTAATAGTAATTTCTTCCAATTAGAGGATGTTTGCTAAAGGTTCTTTTTCCTCATTGCTGTAATTAACATACCGGTGAGACCCCGGTACAACCCATAGAGATATAGCTCCATCGGAGGTTCTAATTGTGACATATCCAGGCTAACCACCGTCTCTAACGTCAAAGTAGCTATGACCATACTGCGGTGGGCAGTCTCTACCAATGAGAAGAAATCCACCCCCTTTTTATTGAAATTTCTGTATGCTATTTTTCGTTGTTATCCAAATTCAGCAATGCACACATCCATCCAATCCATAGGTCTAATTCTGTATGTCTTTTCGCCAAATGTACATACAATTCGGTTTCGAACAATTTTTCCAGTAATGTTCTTGTACTGGAGTAATGGCCAATTCCCTTGTTCCTATCATCTGCATCATTATCAGCATCGCCTCTGCTTATGATCGGATTCCAGTATTGTCTGTTTTCTTCATCTTTCAATTGTTCCTCCCTGGAAAAGTTTCTTCCACTTTTTTAAAGAAATCACCAATTCTTTTGGTTGGGAACCCTTCAAAGCAATCTTCTATTTTCTTGTTTGGTAATTCTAACGGTTCAGACATGACATGAAGAATTCAGTACACTGCAATATCCAGTAGGTTGTTCTTCTTAGAAAAGAAAGCTTGCCCAAAACCACTATACTTATCAGTATATGAATAACTCCAACGTCCAGCATCATCCAAAAATTTCAATGCCTCAATATGGTCCATTTGCTTTTTTGCATCACACATTCATGCCAAATTTTTGATTTCTAATATGTGAACATACTCGGAAAATATATGCAGACGATGACCATCGAGGATAAATTCTGACCTCAGTAACGTCCTGGTATCCCATATTTTTGTCTTCTGACGGACAGCTTTATCATCACCAGTAATTCCACCATATCGATATCTTTCTCTGTTCCTTGCTAATTCTTCATCCAATTATTCTCCCTGTTCGGTTTTGTACACGAATGTATGTGTTCGGTGTAGTAACATGTGTTCAATCGTAACTACATCTTAACACCGTTGATACATTTCCTGTTGTCGTCGTGAACATCCGTATGGTGGTATCATAGGGAGAAGGATGTTACCGAATGGTTCAAGTTCTTCTCTTTGTTTAGGAGGTGTTTGAGGAGGTAGTTTTTGGTTCTGAGGTGCCAATGGTTCCAAACTTTTCATTTGAGGGGCCAGTGGATCCAAATCCAAATCCAAATCTTTTATGATTTCTTCTAAAGCCTTTCCGTGATTCTTCGTAACAATTCTTGTAGGAAAAGTGGTGAATCATCGTCGCTATCAATTATGATAGCGGTTGTTTTTTTCGTTCCTTTTCACTTCTTTTACTCACTTGACGCCCTCCATGCGCCCCCATTCCATCGTTCGTTTTTTTGAGGTTGATGGTTCAATTTATTAGAAGAAGTGCTTCATTATATTCTTAAGCAGTCTTTCATGGAGGTTTCCAGCACGGACTTCTAACTTGGCTGCATTGCTACCTGATAGAAACTCTACAAATTTCATGTGATTGCAAAAAAATAGTATGAATCTTCTGCGATCTTGTCCTCGTCTCTGCAATGACAGTTTCCATGAGTTCCTTTATTGTCTTCAGTACAAGTTCTTCTTCGAGGTCACCGCCATTATTTACTATTTCTTGTAACAGATAATTTATTTCCTTTAAGAAGGTAACACCAACACTGTAGAAAGCGTTTACATCGAACGACCCCTGATTTTACCTTGAAAATATTCTTACGGGTTATCGATAAGAAGCATAATATCCTCCTCTGTGCCATGCAGGAGAAATCCATTGTCTAAATATGTTACACTAAACTTTTCAGACTCTTCCCCATTCCCCAATTGCTCAATTGTATTCAACCGTGTCATAACAGACTCATATGTTACCAACACCTTAGCAACACGTGCATAACTAGCGTACGTACTTGACCCCTTATTATCCAGGAAATTTCAACGTTGAATGTCGTTCTCAATATCATCTTTCCTTACCAACACAAACTATTTACCATACTCTTCCTTGAACGTCTCAGCATATCGAATGACGTTCGATATTAGATCAATAAATTATACATCCTTCTTCGTCTGTGATGAGGAAATGTTCCTAGTCCGACTGACGATGATCACCTCCCATGGTGTCATCTAGATCTTATCTCTTCGGGACACTAGCACGACACGAATTGGTTCCGTTTTCCAGTAAAACGTCATATCAGTCTCCATTTTCGAAAACAATTTAATTGAAACAAGTCGATGAGAACCACCGACAGCAATCAGTGTGTTTTTCTCACGTCAAAAAATTTTACCATTGTCCAAGTAAACATTTCATCGACTGTATCCAACTCATCGTCTTCATTTACTTCCTGGAGGTCAGCCCCTTCAAATGTAACAGATATCATACTATAGCTAACCTCGTACATTTACTTCTGAAATGAATCCACGAAATTTTCTCGATGTGTTGCGTCAACGTCTCGGAGCGAATTATTGGCAGCTCTTATTTTTTGTGCTCTTAGAAACACATCCACGGTCTTGTAATTGGTGATGTTACACTTGTGCAGTTTAAAAAAATTAACATCATTCTCCACATCGTTTGTTTCTTTTTCAATTGTTTCTTTTTCAATTACCACTTCACCAGGTTCCACATAGATTTTCATTGCCTGCGAATCCCAGCAGTGCACAGATATTTTCTCTTACTCCAAATCATCCAGTTTATTTTGATTATTTATTACTTTTTAGAGCAGATTATACGGGTATGGCACTTTCTTGTACTTGTTGTTGATGACAACCTCTTCGATGATGATCCTATGCAGACTGTCTGGTACCCCTCCATTGTGTCAATATTCCAATTGAAAACCTTTCTATCATCTTTAGTGTAACCACTAAATGGTTTCGTTGTTACCAACGAACTCCAAACCGCAACTTTTGAAATTTCAGGTAAATCTGTTGTCCTGCTGAATTTTGAAAACTTGATGAAATCATCTGCAGAAGTATAGTCTGGACAGAATAATGTAACTATATCACCTACTGCAATACCCCTCGATTTACAATCCTTTCCATAATGTTCACATAATACCAACTTGTGAAAAATCGTCTCCTCTTCCACAGAAAGATAACGGTGCAGACTTGAGGGGTTCCTTGAAACGCTCGTCATTGTTGAAATCTATGCTGCTGTTCGTTTCTTGTTGACATATTTTGAGGGAATGTTGTCTAATGTTGATCTTTATGGTATTGAATTGATTCCAAGTTGATATGGTTACTTAAAAGTGAGGAAAGTCGTCCGAGGTTCAATTTGATATATGTTGCAACGATATGATCTCTAAAACTGTATTGTTAGTCAGTGATGATAGTTTATTTGAAATGTTAATTTCACAGTACATGTAAAAATCTTAACGTGAACTCGCTTCTTGCATTTATACAACCGTACATGTCGTAATAATGTCGTGAGAACCGCTCCCTTGTTCTGTACAAAAAATTGAACAAAAAAAATTTGTCTTTGTCCAGCTGGATGGTAAAATTTTGCAAAATATTCGTTCTTGAATTTTTTGCTACAAAACATTGCTACAAAAAAAAATTCAAAAACGAATGTTTTGCAAAATTTTCCCATCCATCTGGACAAAACATCTCAATGTTTTTTCATTTTTGAAATTTATAACAAAGGTTGCTCACCACCCTCTACTACAACCTATCACCATTCTATTTCGACAAACATTAATAGAAAAATTACAAGATCAACAATGATTTCAAAAATTATAAGAACGGTGGCCGCTGGATACCGTTGCCACAGGCAACTGTTCTTGTAATTTGGTTCAACCACCAAGTTGGCAACTCTTCTTACAATTTTTAAAATCATATGTGGTACGTGGTGGTAGCAGTTCCACCACCCTCCACTACAATGCATCACCATCCATTTCGACAAAAATATGTTGAGAAATTACACGATCAGGAATGATTATAAAAACTATGAGAACGGTTGCTACCAAGGTGGTAGCAACCGTTGTAGAAGGTGACCCTCTACTACAATCTATCACCATCGAATTCTACAAAAACATTTGTAGATGAATTACACAATCAAGTTGATCGTGTTATTTCTGTACAATTTTTTGTCGAATTTGATGTTGTTAAACAATGCAATATGCATACCGTTTGTCCATTTTTGAAAGGACTGAACTGTTTTTTGAAAAATTATGGCAAGATCAAGAAGGGTTTTTTGAAAATGAAAGTTAGTACGTAAATTAACCTGAAATTCATCCAGGTTGATGTTGAACAATGCAATACGACCGTTTTTTTATTTTTTAAAAGAACAGAACAGCTGGTTGAGAAACGTATGGGAAAAAGAGAAAGAAGGGTACTTTTAGAAAACGCAAGGTAGTACGTAACTTAACCTGGAATTAATCTCCGGAAAACGGCTATGAAATCAGGACTGCGAACATTTACTGAGATTCGTTTTCACTCCCTTTCTTTTTCAAGCATTGGTACTTTCCATTTTCCCCAGTAAAACGGTGCCGGGGGATACGGTGTCGGGGTCCATGAGGGGACTCTTGCAGACGACGAGTGCGGCCTTGACTTCATCATATCTATTCACTACATGGTGACGCTGAGTTCGGATTTGTCCTCTGTGGTAGCTTCCGCGTTTTGGATACCAACACCATATCTTCCAGTATTGTTTTAATAGTCGAGGTCGATGGGACGGGCTTTATCGCTGAATACTGACTACTAGTGCGGTCTTGGCTTCATCATGCCTATAGACCACATGGTGATGCTGAGTTCGTATTCGTCCTCTGCGGTAACTTCTGCGTTTTGGATACCGACATATTTCTCTTTTTATAGTTTCAATAGTTATCTCCACAACTTTCTGTATAATTTTAATAGTATTAAATCTATACAGCAAGATTTGGTGAAAGTATCTACAAATACTATTAGTCTGAGTCCATTGGTGACAACTTCTCACCCATGTACTCCGACTGCTAGTCTGTACATCATCACCATATTAGTTTCTCAAACAAACCAATGTGGTGATCATATACAGTAACATGTTGACAACATTGTAAAAAGATAGAAAGACATTCCTCTTGGTAAAATGTTGAACAACATAATTGATGCGTTCGTTCAACCTGATGACTATGACGTGGTGGCACCACGTAATAGTCATCAGATCTAATATTTTACCCAGGGGCTGAAATGTTAGACACTTTATTAAAGCTTCACATAATGGTGCAGTGAAATAATGTTCTCCTGTTTATACAGCAAAACAAATAGCAAGTATTTTGTTCAAAGACGTGCACGAAAACCCCACTGTTTCAACTTCTGGAATTTCAAATATAGTTCAGGGGAAGGTAATCTACCGTCTACATCCTTTTTATAGACGCTACCGTGTCGTCCGTGCTCCTCAGGAATCACATTTCCAATTAAAGAGCACTGGCATGATCCAGAGACTGCTGACTTAAGGTACATAGAAAATGACAAAGCATGCCACAATGGGTTTACCTTCGTACCATCTATTGCCAAAATTATGCGCAGAGTCTGTGCAGTACATTGTCAGGATATTATATCACAGTCTTATGGTATCACATTTGAAGTCGTTCTTTATGATGGCAGCAAAATATCGTCCCTATTTGTTCAAATTTTGAAATTTTGAAATTTTAAAAAATTAAACAACTTGTAAACATTTTGGAATAATGCTTTGAATCCATTTCATTTATTATATCTATTCAATTCAGCTAATAATTTAGAAAGAATTGATTTAATTATTTGCTACTACAATACCAATCTTTCCCATGGCACAGAATTGTGGTCCCCGCCATTTCTTATTTCCGACATCGTTTCAAAAATCAAATGACATCCAACAACAATAGTTACGAAACAATTTCTATGCAATACTAGGTATTGCACATATTCCACCAACATATTGACAAATTTCAAACGGCATTCAATAGCATGCAAGTACAAGAAAAGGCATCGAATACATCCAGCAGGAACAGTAACAATTGGTTGCACAGGTCGGGGAATATGTCTCATCCGTTTCGATGCGTGGATCTCCCACCGACACCAGCCAAATCTATTACGTACCATATACAATATTCAGCCCTGATGTAACAGACAGAACTATGCCTGTCAAAAAATGAACTATGTGTCAACTATCGCAACCTAATTGTTGGCACTTTCAGATGACATAGGTTCCTCTGCTGTCGGCAAAGTTATCCAGTTTCTTCAAAAATAAACTTTCAATACAAACATTTTTCGTAACGAAATAAGCAGTTTGAAGCAATGTAAATCACTTGTCGATAATACAGTCACTCAGAGTCTAGTGGATCATGGTTTCCAAAAAGTTGAGGTTTCATGCAGCACTGCTTCAGATGATAATAGAAAGGCCTTTTTTACAAGAAAAATATCATTGAGGTCTTTAGTACACAGATGAGTGTGGTAAATGAGAATGACGTAAAATTCAGACCATGTTACAACAAACTAGACCGTACATACGTTTCTCACCAGCTTCATTCACAATTCTTCAGACCTGTACATGTCCATATGAACACATATTATGTGTAGTGAGTTTTCTTCAATTGAATTGAATCAAAGAAGAGTTAAAATTCCTATGTCTTTTGTTGGAATGTTACATATATATACAGATAAAACAGCAAGAACTGTGAAGCCGCATTCGTTAATTGGATACCCCGTACATGTCATATATCTTGATATGTCTGTTGAAACAAGACTTTTCCTCGTAGACCATGGATATACTTTGGTTGGTTTCCTTCCTGTCGTCTCACAAGTATCACAGTCACAGCATGATTGAGAACATTTACTGTTCAACGGTGGTGCAGATACTCATAACATTATTACCATTGATGACCATGAACCACCGACCTTTTCTGTACAGGGAAGAGATGATAAAATTGTTTCTCTGCCTAAGGCAATGACTATGATTACTGAACAGTCGGTCGAACAGTCTTTGGAATTTTTCGATGTTTTAACCAAAATCAATGAGATACGGAATTGTTTCAGTGTCATAATTTTACACTGCTGTGATATATCAGAATGTAAAGACATGTGAGGAGTTTTACACAATTTTACGCCGAAACGTCCATGTGTGAGATGCTTAGGAACCTTACGGGACTTCAAGAATGGGAACTTTTTCTGTGCCTATAACTGTTGACTACGTCAGAAATAAGAGAAAAGAGGTATCCGATATGTTGAAATCATCAACTTTAGCATCAACAGCACTACAGAAGAAGCTCCTACAGAAAAAAGCTCAAGAAATATCCAAGATATTTCAACTGTTCCGTGTACTCCTTTTCTGGAAACTTTACCACCAACACATCCTCGTCTTCTTGTTCCAGGACTGTTTTCAATGTTTACATATGAACCCTTGCACAACCTTTACCTCAGTACATCAAAGGGAATTAAGACACGTTTCATTACATATCTTTCAAGTCCAAATTTGTTCTTGCAAGGCCTGGACAAACGCAGAAACGTAAAAACATGCCCGCCATAGCGGACTGCTTCATTACCGTCAAATCGTCTCGACAGAAAATCCTTGCATAAAGGAGGGGGACAATCACAGGCATTAAATTGTGCATTTTCTTAATTTTTACATTAAGTGTGATAAAGTCTTTATGAATGCAAACATTCACCATCTACAGGAAATATCACCAGAACACGTCCAACTAATCAAGCTTTCTTCTGAAATACGACGGGTTGCTTTACTTCATCGATGTACCGAAAATTTTACGTATGTATCACGTAATAACAGAATTTCTCACGACAAATCGGTCCTTCAGAAAGGCTCATATGTTTTGCTAAAGAAAAGTGATGGATATCCGCCACAAATTGCATGATCAATCGTATGTACTAATTATTGATATCGTACATTTTATATAAATGAAAATACATTTTAAACAAATAAAAACCTTTCCAATTAGAAATAAAATCTATTATTATTGGAATAAATTCTTTTACTCCTTGAGCAATGTCTTCAATTGTAATCTTTTTCTATCTGAGGAAATCTATAGCACCAAAAATAGTGTTATTATTACGAAATGTGTTGCAACCTTAAACGATAGAACGGTGCTCAGGAACAATAAATGTACTGCTAACGAAAATTTTGAAAAGAAAAATAGCACCATTTTATTGCTCCAAAGCACCATTTTTAATGATGTGGTCAGTCTAAAATTGACGCTATACGGAGAACTTTTAATGCTATAAATTTTTATTTTTCCACGCAGTCTAACAACTACAAACAATTAAAAGATAAACGAAATCATATATCTATCACAATAAAAATGACTTTTTAATTTAACATAATCACATGGAAAAATACGTCACTGCTACATTGATGGTGGTGCAACATCTGTAACTACTTCTAGAATACCGTACCGGACTAGAAGTTCTGTACTCTCATCAACAGCGCCACCCATTTCTCTGTTAACATAAGTCATGAATGTTGCGGTCACCTGCCGGTAACGAAGTACTGATATATGTATTTCTCTCAAAGAACCTCTGTAAACTCAGAGCCACATAGTTTGATGTATGTACACAGCTTTCCTCCTCGTTTTTTGTGAAATTGAGAACTCATCCGTTAATCCGTTTATTTCATGTTCCAGAGTTATTATTTTAGATGATAATACATTATCGTCCTTGATGAAGTTGGTGCTTTCTTTTGTTAAATCAGAAATGCGACCGTGTAGTTGCTTCATCTCTTCCTCAATCCTTCTACAACCAACATCATTGCCCACCCACAATCTTATCTGATAAAAATCGTTGGCGGTATTAGGTGAGTTGAAGTCTGTCTCTCGAGGTATTGACTGTAAAACATAAATAATTTCTCGTACCATCCATCAACATAGTTTACTATTTCTTACCGATAGTTCTCATCAATTTGCCGTTTCATGTCCACATCATTAACTTCCTACGGATTTGGGTCATTATTCGTTAATGTTTTGTGCATATACGCCATGTCAATGATCAACTCTTTAACAATATCGGCCCATTTGTACATGAATGCTGTACGTATGTTTAACACTGGCGCCTCTACCTCCGTAAATACACGAACATTCCAATAATTTACGGTTTCCGTTGACATATTGAATTCTCTTTCCTCCGCTTTCGGAAAATTATGAATTTTCCTCTCATGCCGAATATAAAACACAAACGGATATGTCATGTTTTGTCCCAAACAAAACCAATCTATTTCTTCCGGTCGGCGGATTACAACAAGAAAGTTTTCAAGGTTGTAGTCAGAACCGGAAAACAGATCCACCAGATACCGGCCAGTACACATTTCAATCATCTCTGCAAGTATGGGAGTTATATTTCCATGTTCTCCACTAGTAGCCAGTCTTAGATCTGTGTATTTTTTAATATAAATTACGTAGCAGTATTAGAAAATAAAATTTTCTATGAATAGTTTTATAACCTCCTTTAACTACCTGTTCAAAGAGATGTCCATGAAGATCCGTGCCATATTTGTATTAGTAAAGGTGATGATTCGGTAGTGGAGGTGACGGTGCTGAAAGCACTAAATATTGCTCCATTCTCTAAATTCAAAACGGTACCTTGATGAAGTATTTAGATAGGCAGCACGTATTTAATAATTAAACTCCTCCGGACAACGGACCCATAACGTGTCACACGGTTGTCTGTATATGCAATGATGTGCATAGGATCCAGTATACAATCAACGATTTATTCAATTCACCTGTATTGATGACTTACTGTAAGTCGATGTACCATTCGGATCGTCCACTATGCACCTATATCAAATCCCATCTAAAAGTTCCCTGTTCTCGCATATTTCGATTATTCATTTATCAAGTAGGGTGGTCTCGCTCTTCTCCCAACTCCATTACTTTTATGTCGGTGCTCATTTACAAGAGTAGAGCGTAAAATTGGCTTTTCTGCTAAAACTTCTCCGGAACAGCATTATTATAGTTAGTTCCAATGCATGCTTTTCTTTTTTTGGCGCGTATTCTGTCGCTCCAAATATGTTTCCAAGCGTCGTTATTACTCCATTTGTCGTTGTTTTGTACCCTTTCCGCTGTGTACGGATACGTGGAATTGGTTGTAACTGTCTCATAATAGTTTCGCCGTAAGCCCGTTTTGATTTCAATCCATCTTTCGGAATGTTTCTAGCCTGTGAAGTAAGTTTACTGCGCCCTGTCGTTCCTAGCTCGGATCAAAAAATAATTACAAGCAGATGGACGCAAAGTTTGAACCGACTATTTTTACTTCCTCGTCCTCATTCACAGAAAGTTGATTGAATATGCTTCGTTCACTGTTTCATTTCCAAAATGTGTTGTTTCGTGTCCATAAAAACGCCATTTATAATATAATTTCTGACTAATTTGCCATCACTCACCGTCTCCGAGTCGGTTCAATTGTCTTATATATTGCATTTTAATGACTGCTTTCTCGCATAATTCTCCTCGTCCAACTGGCTGTCCCGATGAGACATTGTCAAGTTTCGTTTGTCATATCCACTCAATAATGGCCAAAAGAGCAGTTGATGTTAGTTCGTTGCGTACTTGTGAAACACCGTACCAACCACTGATTCTGTGAAGTGAAGGACTACTTTGCAAATTTAAAAAGCAAAACTTTCCTTTTTAATAAAACTTTCACAACCATAAAATATGTTTGCATTTCATATGACAATTTCATTCCATATCGCAACTTAGTTTTAAATTGATAACAAATTCCTTACAAAAATTACTTTCGCGTTCAGTACATACATGTCATGACACTGACATTGTCAAAGTATTATCACTCGACTACGCAATATGATTACCTGGTACACAACCAGAATATATATCAATGTTGTGGTAGAACATATCATTCTGAAGTGACCGTCTATTCACCTTATTTCGTAGCATCTCCGTTCGTGACTCCGATCCGGTAAACCGTTACCATCAATTCATCAATTCTTTTTTTGGGAATTGTTGTAGCCTCTATTACGATTCAAATCGTTGAATTCTACATTTTCAGTTTCATGTTCCAAACTGTTCGTAATGGCCATTTCACTACTACTATTTCATTTCCGACGTCCATACGGTTTTCATCCAACCAAATCATCGTATGATGTATAATCAAAACACCATTACCGAATTTAGACGAAATGGTAGCATCCTAATTTCTAATTGGATAAAACAGAATTTGGCACATGTTTCTCAGTGAGTAGAAAATTTTCTGCAATCCCACTTTGAACAGTACTATACGCAGTCTCAAAACCACTACCTTCTAAACTACAATCATTGCAAACCGATTTCATGAATATAGGCCACATCAAATTCATCACTTCAACTAGATAATATTATAGATTCCTTCTTTCGATTGACGTCTTGACTTCATAACCTTCGGAATTCCAGAAATCAACGTCCGATCGGAATACATCACTAATAACAGCGGACACGTCATTGCATGTTCCGCCTCTCTATGTTCTGAAATCATAGTTGAGCATGACCAACAATATATTTTCATGTCAACCCAAACCTAGAATGTTTCATCACTATTACTACTACCTACAATTTCGCTATTTTTGCCTACTATACTTCTCTTTTCGGACACATTAACACATTCCAAAAAACCAGCACATCCAGCAAACCCACTTCGGTTGTCTTTTTTTTCTACTTGTATCAACTCTTCCGAATTTGGTCTACGGTTCAGGAATAGACTCTCGTACAGAATTTTCAGGAATGAGCTTAACTCAAGAATGTATACGTGCACCTTATTACACTCTATCATCTCTGTCTCCCCTGTACAGATATATAAATCCCAGATCGTATAGCTGATCACGCGGTGTGAATTTTCGACTCTGTACTTCTGTTTACTTTGTCTGATTCGCTACCGCTTTCTGCCCATACTTCCATTCATCACACAACAAATTGTTGCCTAACAAGTTCGAATAATCTCTTAGTTATACTGAACATATGGGTAAACGTCCAGTCCTTTCATACATCTCGACAAAATGTGAAAGTACATCCAGACCAGTTACATCCCTGAATGCATACACTCTACCACCAATAATCTTAATGTTATCACCTTCTTCTTCCTCTGATTCATATTCAAGTCTCAGTTTAATTCATAGCAATTGACATTATCCTTTCCTGCTATCGTTTCAATTAAAATGCATCACCAAGAAGTTCCTGTTGTTCCTTTCGTGTTCGTACAGACCTTTTTCTTTCGTTTTGCTCCTTTGTGATGCCACTTCCGCAAGTCCATATCGCGCTGCTATTGTCATGGGACTCCATGTTCGATACAGCCCCTTGCCCATTCACACGATTCGCCTTGCACTTATCTTCCCCCACATTTGAAATAATAAACTCTACTGTCACGGTATGTTCTTTTTATCTCCGATCTATTTTGTCACTCACAACCACGCATGCTAATTGACTTGTCTAATAGTACCCGTACACATATAACTTTCACGAATAGTTGTACATAAAAATTCATAGTTTTCTTCCCATATGTACAGTACTTCGTACTGTACTACCATTTCGTCATCACACGAAACAAATTACTGTAAATCAATACTGCCTCCCCTCCCGGCGTCCCATACCACATTTCCATTTTTCCGGTTATGGCCATGGACAAAATATTCATCGTCATTGTTTGAAAGGTACAAAAAATACACATTTTGAAAGCCAACCTGTGCAAGGTGAGCGCTTTAAAGTCAAAAAATAAATAAATTTGTACCAGTTTCAACGGCCTGTATTCTCCGCTGTTTACAAAAAGTAGTAGTACTATTTTTACTCAGCCCAACGCCTCCCAACTACATATGCCGCTAGGGCATCTCTACTTGGGTTTTTGACTTCAATAACATTTATTATTTGTTTTTGCAAACGTTGATGCATAACGTTGATTGAAAAATGTAGCAAAATGGCATTTATAACTGGGATTTACAAATTAAAAGCACCATTCCGGAAAAAAGGGAAATAAGAAACGCGAAAACGTGTATGTCATGGACAATTAAATTCAGTAATGCAATGCATCACGGTGACCGTGGAAAATGTGTGTGGATCCACTTTAAAAGTACAAGCCGTACAGTAAAAAGTTATGAGATATTTCCAAAATATGAAAAGTACTTAAATTTTGCAATTTTTTGTAGAAAATAGAAGTTTCAGATAATGGTGTGCGATTTTGTTTGAGATTTTTTTGGAAGACGGATGAACAAAACCAGAGATATAACGTTTTTTTATGACTTCCTTCTATCACTATTTACCATATGAAAAGTACCAATTCTATATGATCTCATTTCCTTTGTAGTATAAATGAAGGGTGTTTTTCTTCATAGGCAAGCATATTTCCATCCTGTGCGATATAGTCTCAGACAAAGCATCCCAAGATGTCAGGAACTGGGCTGTATCAAAGGTGCTTGCGTAGAACAAACACACGTCATGATCGTTAACCGCAGGTGTCAACAGTCGGCACAGTTTCCCACTCAATGTCAGTACTCAGCTTCTTCACGTGCACATACAAGGACAGTCACTCGTAAACTTAAATAAATGGTACTTAGTTATCATATACGTCGTGGAATACAAAATGGAATCCAAAGACTATTTCCATCTACAACAGCGTATATCAATGGGCGGAATGCAGTCATTTGTAGGTGAGCTATCATCCACAAAACGCATAATATCCTTTCGTATTAAAACATTACGTACCTGAAAGTCAAGTTTTTCAAACCCAAAGTCATCATTTCATCGATTCTTTGTGTGTCCAGGGATTAGAAAAAAGTTCAATTTCCTCTTCAAGTGGAATAATCACCCTCCACATAAAGTACCGCAACATGTACATATTTTTCTGCCCACCACAGTTATGACCATGTAGCTGAAAGTTTTGGACACCACTTGGTATACTGAGTCTATCTTTCGCCCACTGTATAGGAAAGTGAAGCATGGCGGCAAAGTTCATCAGCCATCTTACCACCCGGCTGGTGAACCTGAGGCAACCAATGGATGTTGGTTCGTTTGAGATTAAAAGTAGACACAGGAAACAAATCAACTATGAGCCTTGTAACGAATTGTAGTTGTCCAGGTTGCCGAAGTAGATGTGGTAGCAGCACTATTCAGGCAAAATAGAAAACAAGGTGTAAGGATCCACCGTGGGAATTATTTAATACATCAGCTGAATATTAGTATAGTTCATGAAATATTTTTCACTTCCTCTCTATGCTTGATTAAAACTGCATTGATAGCATCTATAGCCTCTGAGCTCACCAGTGTTTGAAGGTTGGTTTCTGTGCAGGTATTACAGAAGTCATTACAGAGATGGGTGATTCGTAACATTGGTCTTCGCACCCTCAAAACTTTTAGAAGATACTTCATTCAAAGTTAAAGGAAATTGTTCCTTACAAATATTTCAGCCAATTGGCATACCTTTGTTCATTTCTGTAGTCCATCAGTGAGTTCCACAAATCTTTATAGATTTCATGTACTGCTTCTCTTGTTACATCACTGGAAATGTATCTGATGGGATTTCCTTCAGCAGATCCACGTCAATTGAGACAATTTACAGAATTTGTATTTTCAAAGTAGTCTCTAAATGTAATATCCACAGTTGTTTGAGCAGGAAAAATGTTTTTCGATGGATTCATAAACTGGATTCATAAACTGGAACTGACAGTGAAGTTAAAACTTCTTGTCGGTGGCGGTTAACTGTCTATGGGTTGAGTTGCACAAGTGCAAAGAAAGATAAAGGACAAATACCTCTTCCATGAAATTGGTAGACCGTTTGTGATTCCTCAATTGTTTGAGATTCGTCCCGTTTACGATTTAGATTGTACGCACGCTTTTGATCCTATGCAGTAAGATCATTCAATTTGGACGGCGGTTATACTATCGGAAGAATAATAAAACTAACAACGGTAACCCGTCCAATTTCAGTTATTTCAGCAACGCTGATTGAATTTCTTGTTTTTCGGAAATGGAACAAGACTTCGTGCACACATGTTGAGTTAATGTTTGAATATCTCCATCGAATTTTGCTTTGTGGTATCATCAACGCCATGATTTCCGTCGTCACAAAAAAAGGAGCCTCTTATATTAACGTGTTATTAATTCAACATGGGCGAGGGGTTTGCCATGACGATAGATATTGGTCTCATTGAAATTGACTGGAAAACGCTGAGTTATGCCGCTAGATTACAACTGAAATTTGGTCTATGAAATCGGGTCAAAAAAGATGAAGCACTTTCTACATTTCAAGTCAAAGCTAGCTTCTGTACTTGTTTTCTAGATGAGATATGTTTGAAAACTAGGTGAATATTTGTGGATGGTCATGGATTTTCTGCGATAGTTACTGTGGTAGTTGTACACAAGAATAGAGAACCTGCTTCTTTTCCAGACACATTTTCCGTCCGCCTCGAGATTCAAACTATATACAAATATATTACATTATTATGTTGTAGATACTTTCTTCGAGATGACGTTACATTCAATACAATTCAACCAGTGAAGGTTTTGAGGTTTTACGATATATTAAGTATATTTGGTGTAGCGTTATTTCTTCTCATCGCCTCCACGGGTAGCAGGTTGGTCGAACGGGTAAAATGACCTGCATGAACCATTTGCAGGTCCCTGTACTCACGAGGTCGGGGGATCAGTTCTTCAACGGACGTCGAAACACATTTTCACATTTTCACATTTTAAATTTGTTATAGATTCTATTTCTACGGCCATCTCAGGTAATGAAACATTCATATATCGACTCAAGAATTTGCATGTCAGAGAAAATTCAAGCAACAGCAATGTTTTTGAACTTTTCTTTTCAAAAGTTTGTGAACCCCGCAAACTCCTCTTTACAAATAGTCTACATAATTGCGGTGAATGCACATGACAAGCAGGTGTTCCATACAATGTAAACAACATAACGTTTTCGAAAAAAATAACGAAAACACAATAAGAAAACATATAAATACATTTTAAATCAATAATAATGACCGATGATTTAATGTTTAGGAATTGTACTTTGCGCAAACACAGCCTAACCAGCCTTCTCATTTTTTATTATAGACCGCTTAAAGGTCAAATCCAAAGCCCATGACTCCATCGCTCGTAAATATTCTATTGGAATTTTGCCAAGTGCTTGCTTCCATGATAATTTTCACCTACTCCATTGTATTGCATCACCATTATCGGACAACCTTCGTTCTGCAATAAACTGGGAAATGAAGTGGCCGATATGTATTGGAAATTTTTGAACTGTAGGGAGAACAGCTTGAACTTCCCATATATCTTTTCTTTTTTAACTTCAATGGCCTCCAACTCTCTAATAAACTCAATTGCTTCTAGAATATAATCATCACTTCCATTAATATCAGAATCCTTGTTTGGTAAGTGACGGGAAAAAATGAGCAGCCAGTTGAATCCAATAATGTTCCAAACATGAAACATCCATATCGCAACAACCAAATTTCCTATGCTTTGAAAGAAGCATACAATCCATTGCCACCCACAACCAACGTCTTCATCTTTCATTTCCGAAACGTGTCGAAAAAATTTTGAGTTGCCAAAAAAATAAATTTAATTTTTGATCACTCAATAATATATCCAAAAATATATTGTACTGTATCAAAAAAATGCACATTTTACCGAAATTACCAGTTTACTGCACTGCGGATTATATCGCCAGTTTTGAGAAACGAAATTATTTTGAGAAGGGTTTAAATTTATTAATTTGTTCTCCCAAATTCTTTTTGCATTCCCGAAATGTTATGTTTTCAATTTTGACTGTCAAAACAATTTCAAGGAGCATCGAAATAATTTTGACAGTCAAAACTCACACAATATGGATAAATTTATCCAACCCCAAAACCTGCCACAAACATGTCGTTGTTCGTGTAGACTAATTGAAAACGTTTTCATAACATAACATTCTAAAACTAAATAAGGGTAGATTGGATTTTAGAGGGTACGATATATAAGTCATAATAGTTTATTCACCCCACCGTCAGCAGAAGAATTCATCAAATCCCTTATGCGATGAACCTCATTACTAGTCGGCCCACTAATGTAACCGACTCCTTCATTAACTGACTTTGATGTCGATCTGGTGTTCTGGTTCAGCGTTGATTTTAGTTGACGGCATGTTGAAGTATTGAGTAGATAAGATGTAAAAAAGTTGGATGCATGCGGGCGACAGAACAAAATTGATGGCATCATTTCAAATCCCTAAAATCAAATGGTTTGGTGGTGGTCGGGGTGGGGAGCGAGGGGGTTCTGGAATGTCGCAAAGGGAAGGGAAGGTTTGAAAATGAAGAGAAAAGCACAACGTTTTTTTATTGTTTTATTTTTTTCAGACCTTTTTCTGCTGCTAACAATGACGAGCTAGTAATTCAATATGGTGCCGAGGAATGTTTTCAACGTTTTATAGAACATGTTTTTGCATCAATCGAACAATCGCAGATCCGTGCGTAGCAGATCCGGTAGCATTTGATAAACGCGTCCACAATGGAGATGGTGATGGCGACGATGTCGCAGTTTCATTTTTCATTTCCACGGCCACTGCACTGTCCTGTTCTTGTTTCGTATATTCATATTTTGGCCCTCCATGTGCACTCTGTCCTTGCCATGTTTCTAAACGGGCGACAGGGTACTTTTTCGTTCCCTTCAAAAATGTGTGAGCATCCGTACTTCCCTTGCGTCCTTGTCTGTTGAGAGTATGACCAACAATTAAAACCATTGTTCGAATTTACAATTACGGTTATTCGTAAAATTTAAATCTTGAATAAATATTATTATTATCGAATTTTGATAAAAAAAAATTTTTCACCAGTACTGTAAATTATTTGAAGTTTAAGTAACAGATCAAGGAAAATAATATCGTCGTCCAGATTCTTGTCTCATCAAACATCTTTTTTTTTGCAGCTATACCTTCAACAAATTCTCAAAACACCTTCATCCACAAGAAACACCGCCACCCTTCCTCATCCAGTTCCCTAACTGCACCACTAACGCCCATTGTCAAACCATAGCTAAGAAGACGATTACAACAATACCAAAAAACAGGCACTACACACAACAGAATCTCTATTGTCTAAATTTACTCCACTATTACCTTCTGATTCCTTACACCTTCACCATCAACGTCTTAACTGGATTCGTCAAAGTGCGTTCTTACTTTTTCTACCACCCATTAGCAGTTAATTTTCTTCCTCTCTCTCTTCCTCGTCCTCTCCACTCCCTCTTCCAGGTGAAGCTCTAGCAAAATCACCACCACGGCAAGAAGCCATTTATGGATCGTATTCTCGAACTCTCTTTACTACGTTTAAGTAATGCTGCGATTTCTTTCTGAAATATGGGTTAGTCCCCACTCATTCGTATCACTATTGGCACGCCAAAAATTTTCTATCAATATGGAGCAGCTTAGACTTCACCCTCGTCCACGTTCGTTCTAGTACCGAATTCACGCTCACCACATTCACTACTCCTTGTATGTTTAAAACAATTGTTCCCATTTTTTCGTTGATATCAACATTCTTAATGTACTAACCGTAGTTTTTTTGTGTATAGGTTCCCACTTGAAGACACATAAACTGGTTCGTTCAGCTATCAAGGAGGTAAGTTTTTTCTCATTTTATTAGATGCGTATTGATTTCTTTCACTCAATTTGAAATTCTCTGTCCCACTTTACTTTATATTTTTTCTCACCTTCACATTCACCTTCATCCTGAGATTCCCGATGGTAACATTTTTCATCATATAGAGGATTCTTCTGGCAGCGGTGGTGGAGAAGGAAAACGTATTGCAGTGAATATTAATATTCACATTGCTTATTTTTCGTCGTTTTATTCAATTAAGGATATGTTTCCAAAGGTTCCGAGCTCCAGAAACTATGGATATTTATCTCGATTCACAAGCAAACTTCATCCAGTGTATACAAATCGTCGACAATCTTTGTCTTGTTATGATATGGAAATATTGCATTTGAAACCTCTGGATCAACACAAAGGGAATATTATTTCGTTTCGTGTTTTCTATCCAGCATCCAACTTCTCAAACAAATTCGACTCAACAGCAGCATGTTTCAGCCATGCATCAGCAACAACAAGCTGATCAACAACAACAACAACAACAGCAACAACAACATAAACGACGATAACAACAACAACAACAGAAGTAGAGACAGTCTCCACACTTGAAACAAGACAAACAACAGCATCAACAGCATCAACAGCATCAACATATGCATCACCAATCAGAACAGAGTCAGGCGCAGATGCAGACTGGTCATCCAAATGATCAACAAGATGTCCGAACGAAGGAACGTAAAGCACAGAAATCTGACGTCGATCAATTGTCGAAATCTCAACAGCCTTCTTCACAACAACAGAAATTTAATTCTCATCATGAAGGTGGCAGTAGCCAACAGTCATCGCATTCACCGCCACAACCTCAACAACCACCTCTGAATAATCTAGTTCAACCTCAAACTTCACATTCAAGAACGTTACATCCGTGTTACATATCACAGGTCCATCCGCAGCAACACCAGTATATGAACCGGCCACAGGTTTATAATCATTCGTTTTTAAATGCACCTCATTTTACCCAACACCTGGACCTTAGTATATAGGTAGTGTTTCTCCAGCTCAACAACAACAACAAAGTAGTATGGTATGCAACCGGGTCCGCAACAGAAGTATGCGCCTACACAAGGAACGCAGTAGATAAATGTGGTACATCCAATGAAACTATTGCAAGTGCAAGGTCCTGGTCCTGTTTTCAAGTCATTTAACAGGAAGGGCCTAGCCATAATCATGTCCCATCTCTGGAGAAACAGACGGAATAAAATTCGACGACGGTTGAACATGGTGGACATTCTAATACGCAGGAGGTAGATCAAAAGTCACAACGGGCAGCAGATCATGATGGTCGTTAGCAAGAACCAGGTCAATCTCAGTCTAGTTAGCAACTACGAGGTGTAACGAAGAATGCTGGTCGAGGCGACGGAGGCCGTGGAGGCGGTGAAGGTTGAGAAGGAGGTGGTGGTAGTAGTAGTCAGGGACCTTCACAGCACCAACGGGAGAGTGTTGCGGGTCATGGTACACAGATTCATCCGCAACATAGGAATTAATCTCAAGGAAATTTAACAATACAAACTGCGCATTCTGGACCGTTACTACATGATCAAACTAGTGCGAAGTATCAGCCGATTGATGTAGATGGTATTAGTGGTGGTGGTGGCAGCGTTAGTATGATGCAATAAACGGGAGAACCTGGTGCTGGTAATGTTCCACTAGTAGGTTCGTCTAAATCACCGACTTCCCCGATGATGCCTCCAACTAGACATGAAAAACGTAGCAAAGGAGGTGCTCCTGGATGTAGAGAAACATACTAGTGGAGGCAGCGGTGGTAATATACCATCGAGAAACTCGCAAAAATCGTCATCAAAGCCAGTGATAGATGTTGTTACTGTGCCGAGCGAGACACAGCAGCGTGTGCCATCCAACATGATGATGAATATGAAGATGAAGATGAAGATGAAACGATAAAGGTGAAGATGAAGGTGAAGGTGAAGGTGAAGATGAAGACGAAACTGATGAAGATGAAACTGATGAAGACGATGAAACTGATGATGAGGTTGGTGGTCAAAACGTAAGGAGTTACGCGTTGCGTAGTATCTTTATTACCACCTATTAAATTTTACATTACCTATTAATAATATTAATATCAATAATAATAATAATTGTAATATGGAAGAAAAATTGAATGGAAGTTTTAAATTTCGTAAACAATGAATCAATACAGAGGTATCATTGATATCAGCACCATCATCAATAGTAAATTTAAAACCAGTACCATCAGCACAACCCAAGCGCAGTGAACGATTGCCAAAACGTTTCCGGAAGAAAAATACTTTTAGTAAATTTTTCCACACAATTTTGACAAAATTTACAGTCATGATGTGATTTTTTGCAGTTTTCCAATAACGTTTTTGGACGATTTTGGGACCCGAGCTCAAAAACTCCGATATGTTTTTGGAAAAAATAAAATGGTTCCAAATGTATTCAAAATAATAATAAATTAAATAAATGTAGCATGTAGTACACTTTTCGAGAATGAAAGTTACAGACGAACTTAGCAGGGCGTATAAATTTCTCGATGATATATGACATCCATTGAGTATATTTCTGTTCTGTTTGAAGCAGTATTCTTGCACCAGGCTTATTTTCTTGAGATTCCGTACAAAATCGTTTCGTTATTGTGCACCCTCGGAATGTCTTTCATCGCATTGCATGTTTCTACATGAATTGTGTGAATGGAACCTGTTCGATTGTAATTAACTTATCCTAACGATTCCTTCCACTCCATCCCAGCCTACCATAAATGACCTACTTGTTCAACCACGGATATATGAGTTATACGGGGCTGTCTTAGATCTGTATTGTAGGAACCCCTTTTATTTTTGTAAAATAAGGATTTTTCTCTCGACATAGAAAAAATTCTTTTCCGTTTTTATATCTTTTCCTATTTCATCATGTTCGGAGTTTTCCAACAGCACCAATTGCTTCGTCTAATTTGAATTGTTAAACCTATAATGGAAA
Organism: Odonthalia washingtoniensis; assembly: GCA_032358235.1. Lineage (NCBI taxonomy): Eukaryota > Rhodophyta > Florideophyceae > Ceramiales > Rhodomelaceae > Odonthalia > Odonthalia washingtoniensis. The sequence continues at coordinate 20,300 of JAULBU010018145.1, read as the reverse complement.
CTGCAGCGCCGAGGAAAATATATGTGCATGACTTCCTTCCATGAAAACAGCTTCACAAAGTTCCATGAACAGGGTCATATATTCTTGATCAAATTGATCGTGTTCAGCGCTTTTGAATTGTTGACCAAACCTGGTGTTGTATGGAGGACCTGTCAGTATGAAATCCACTTTGTCTTGTAAAGATTCATCCATTATATATTCATGAACATCAACAATATCTGCAAATTGTACATCATAACAACAGCAACAGTTCTGCATTGCAACATTCAAAATGTCCATAGCTTTAAGAGAAACTGGCTCCAGCTGCAACGAATCTGCAGGTTATACCAAATCTTCTTCTTTTTCCTTGATTGAATCACAACTGTCGTCCAAACTTTGTGGGGAAATATCCAAGTTGTATATATATATATATTACATCTGTACCATCATTAGTTTGTTTATGTTTACAGATCTTATGTGCCGTACTCATATTTCCAATACTTGTTGAACCTTTTCGCTTATTGCAAACTTTAGCAGTTCGGGGAGAAAGGTATTCATATTGGAGAAGAGGTATCACAGGAACATCCTCAGCCGTGTTCATATCTGGAACATTAATATCTTGAGAGGATCTGTAACATGTTTTGACAAATTTAAAAAGCATTACGGCAATTCAGTGGTGTTCTCATTGACCAAGAAGGGTAACATAAACGCAGGAGTTGTCTGTTCCTTCAAATTATCTTCGTAAAATTGAGTGTCGGTCAACAAATAATAAAGGGCGCTGAAGATGTAATTGGAAATGTAACTAAATACGGTCTGCTCTTGTTCTGTTCGCTTCCAATCTTCCAGACATATCAAATATTGTGTAGTGGCAGGAGCACTATCTTCTTCGAATGATTGGTTTCACCGAAACCTTCATGTCTTGATTCAATTACAACAAATGTTGAACCATCGTAGCTTTACTATGTATAATGCTGAAACATTTTCCTTGGTGGTTCAATTTTTATTGCTCGTGCTAGTTGAGTCCATGGTTTGATCCATGTCTGAACAAAGAATCCAATTTTCGTACCCGTATTATGTTTCAGACTTACGGGACGCTTTTATTTTGTTTTCTTCATGAATGAATTAGTGATAGAAACGATGTGAAAGTAAAGCATGAATTTGAAAGTTTTTGAGATTAAATACCATGAAAATTGTAGTTTTGCCTATTTGAAATGTATTGAAGGACTAAATGGAAAAATCAGTTGGACCAACCAAGAATCCAGTTGACGTATCCTTCGCCTTGAACAAGTTGTTGAAAATTTCCAATATTCGTCCATCTCTTTGTGCATACGTATATATTGCAAGACAGTCACGGTCTTTCTGCCGAACTTGTGGCGTACCAAATTTCGTTAAAGTCTTTTCAAGATTAGGTCCAGACGCGGAAAGGTGCAGATTTCAACGTTTTTCCATTGGGGCAGTAACCGACTGGACTGACTTCAAGTATGATTTATAGGTGAAGTTTCTATACTTGAATTTTGAATGAAACAACTTAGATCCGAAGCTATGTAGCAAAGAAATATGAGAAATCTTGTCAGTCCACGATCAGCTTCTTGTGTAAATTTTCCGCATTACTTGATCCAGCGCTATATGCAGCAGATGAAGATCAAGCCATTATGATGATTGATGAGGATTACGATTGAAGATTTTGGAAATGACCTGTAGACTTCTAAAAAAGTGAGTGAATAATATGACGAGAAAGATATAAAAACGCAGATGAAGTATTAAATATTACGGATGTTGAGTTGATTAAGTAAGACCGGTTCCTTATCTTCTTTCACAGAACTTAACGTAAATAGCAGCTTAAAAAACTGTTCTAGATATAAACAGCTTTGAATTTGTGACCGTGTTTTGATGTTCGACATAAAAAGTTTTGAGGAGACGTAAAGTGGAAGATTGTAACGGCTGATGTTTGCTCATGTGATCTGTATGAATTCACATTTAATGTTTTATTAAATTGTAGCAGATGGTGGTAGCAACCGTTCTTACTATTTTGAAAATTTTGAAAAATCTTAAAACTTTTTTTCCAGCTGGACAAAAAGTTTCAATTTTTTTTCAAATTTTTTTACAGTACATGATAGCCGTCGTCATGACTTTATTACAACATATAAGGTTGTATATCATTGTTTGTAACGTACATTGCAAGAAGGGAGATCACGTAAAGATTATTAGATGTACTGTTAACTTAACATTTGAAATCCAATATCATCACTGGTTAACAACATAGTTTGCAGGATCATATCATTGCAAGATATTGAAACTTGAACTGTCTAATGGCCTACCAAACTATTATGCTAAATTCATCAGAGGTTACAGAAAATAGTGTCTTTATTGAGTGACCGCTTAATGGTCAGTGTTCTTCCCGGGCCAATGAAGCGTGGTGGTGATGAATACCCCTGCTACAGCCGAGTAGCTTCACGGGATGATGATCTGAGACACGTTATATACCATCGTCTATTCGTTCTCGCAATCGACCTGTGAACGGGCTCGCAGCAGTTTCGTAGGGTTTACCTTTTGCTCTTCGCACTAGGAAATACCTAGTCTAGTCATGGGTTTGGTTAGATTGATCCTTCGGGATGGGTTTATCTTAAAGCCGAGATTTGATACGAAGATCCATTTCTGGCTTTTCTTTGTAAATGTGTCCAGCTCTCCCGTTATTGCTTTTGTGCTCCCTTATCGTTATGTATGTATACTGAAGTCGAAAGTCGGCTTCAGTTGAATTTTCACCACACGTGTATTAGAATCCTACTGTTCGGAATTATTCTAATTTCTGACCTAGATCCTAATAAATCAGGACACGTGTGTCCTAAATGTATCATTCTGTAATTAAATGATATTTAATCACACATTTCAGTAAATGAATAGTGTACTGCATTATCGTGATGTGAGTTTTCTATTAAAGTCCTGCTACACCGAGTCTCTTGAATCTGATTTTCTTCCCTGTTACACAAATGCTTAACGGTGTCTTTTCTTCGTTTATCTATTCATCTCTTCAGTCGTCGACGGTATGCGGTGCATGATGATTTTGGTCATCTCTTGATTCTGTCAGGTTTTTCTTTATTACTATTATTTCCTTTCTTCTATGTAATCTTTCGTTTCTTATCGTCATTTCGTGCGTGCCACCGCCCATCCGCTTTTCTTCATCTATTATGGTCGTTAAGGATCATCATGCTCTTCATGTATACCCCTCGTTCTCCACCGTTATCCATCGCTATGATCTTCATTTACACGTCTCGTTCTCCATCCTCATCCATCCTCATGTTCTTCATTTTAATACCTCTCGTTCTGCACCAGCATACATCCTCCACATCGTCATCCGTCGCTCCTTTTATCGCACGAATGACTCTATCGATGGTTACCTCGACATGAACCTCGGACGACTTTCCTCACCTTGAAGCAACCATCTGGACTTTTAATCCATTTAATACCATCAAATTCAACATGAAACAGAGTTCTCTCAATATTTTTCAACAAGTAACGAATGCCGACAAATAAGTCAACAATGAAGAGCTCATCAAGAATCCAGTGTAGTCTACACGATTATCTGTTTGTGGAAGGGGAGACAATATTCCACAAATCGTTACTTGGTGAACAGTATCAAAAAGATATTACATCAAAGCCTATTGGAGCTGGTTATAGGGTTACATTATCCTTCCCAGACTGTACTTCTGCTGATGATTGTACCAAGTTTTAAATTTTTAATAGGACAACAGATTCAACAGCTATTTCATAAGTCGCGGTTGTGAGTGCGTTAGTAACAAGGGGACCATTTGTTCGTCAGACTGAAAGTGTTGCCGAAGTTAGTAAATGACATCAACTGAATGGAGGGGAACTCGGAAAGCTGTATAGGATCGTCATCGAAGAGGTTGTCATTAGGAATAAGTACAAGAAAATTCCATACCCGTACTATTTGCATTCAAGAGTAATAAAACATCCAGAGACACTGAATGATAGGGAGTCAGAGGAAAGCTCTGTGCACTGCTGGGACTTCCATGTAATGAATTTCTACGTGGAACCCGAAGAAGTGGTAATTGAAAAGGAAACAAATGATATGGAGGATGATGTTAATTCGTTGAAACTGCAACACTTCAACATCGCCAACTACAAGACCGTGGAGGCATTTCAAACAGCATAAAAATATGAGCTGTCAATAACCCGCACCGCGATATGGGCGTAAATCATCGAGATAATAATTTCGTGGATTTATTTCTGAAGCAGAAGTACTAAGTTATATATGGAATGATATCTGTTACATTTGAAAAGGCAGATATCCAGGAAGTAAATGACGATGAAGAAATGTTTCCTTGGGATAATTTTCAACTGTGTTTACGTGAGAAAAACAGACTGATTTTTGTTTACGGTCGTCCTAGACTTCCTTCAATTCAAATTTTGTCCAAAAGGGAGACTAATAAGACGTTGGACTCGATAAGGGAACCCATTCATAATGTGTTAGTGTCCCGAATAGATGAGATCCCGATAACACCATGGGAGATGAGCATCCTCAGTTGACATAGGAACATATCATCATCACAGACGAAGAAGTATGTATTATTTATTGATCTAATGTCGAGCATGGTTCAATATTCTGAGACGTTCAAGTAATAGTATGGTGAACCGTTTATGTTGACCTGTTGACAAGAATAGGTGATATTGCTAACGACATGCAACGTTTCAGTTTCCTCGGTGATAAAGTATCAAGTATATACACTCGTTATGTACGTTTTACGAAGATGTTGGAAAATATGAGTCTTCTCAATCTACTATTGAGAAATTGGGGGATGGGGAGGAGTCTAAAAAATTATGCATAACATATTTTGGCACGCGATTTCTCCTGAATGGAACAGGGGAAGATATCATGCTTCTTGTTGATGGGGGTTGCAAGCATATTTTCAACGTGGACACAGGGGGACGTTCGATTCCAACGACTTCTACAGCCTTGGTACAACCTTTTTAAAGGCAATTAATAAACTGCTGAAAGAAGTAAAAAATATTGGATGTTACCAGGAAGAAGAAAATGTACTGAATAAAATGAAGGAACTCATGGAAACCGTCATTGCACAGACGAGGACAAGATCGCAGAAGATTCATAATATATTTTGCAATCATATGAAATTAATACAGTTTTTATCAGGTAATAATGTGCCAAGTTGTAAATCCGTGCTTAAAATCTCCATGAAAGACATGTTAAGAATATAGGGAAACAGTTATTCGAAGAGCCTAAAAAATCAACAACAAAGATAACAAACGATGGAATGGGGGTACATGGAGGGCCTCAAGTGAGAACAAATAGAAAACAAAATCAACCAACTGCTATTCGTAGCGACGATGAATGACCCCCTGTCCCCACGGAAAATTTCACGAAAAATCACGGAAAGGCATTAGAAGAAATAATAGAAGATTCGGATTCAAATGTTTATCCACAGGCCCCTCAGAACCAAACACCGCCTCCTCAAACGCCTCCTCAACGTACAAAACTTTGGAACCACTGGACCCTAAAACGAAACATTTGAAACCACCGGCACCTCAACCCAACAACACCTCCTGAAACACCTCCTTAACGTAAAGGAGACCTCGAACAGTTCGATTACTCCCTCCATCTTACGTTACTATCATATGGGTGTGCAGGACAACATTGGAAAATCACATAACGGTGTCAAGATGTGGCTACCATTGAAAACATGTTATTACATCGAAAACATAGGTTCGGGAACACAAATCAGCAGGATGAAATGTTGGAAGAAGATCTAGCTAGTAGCAAGTATATATCTAAATATGGTGGAATTTTCGGTGGTTGCAATAATATTCGTCAGAAGATAACAATAAGGGAGACCCAGGCTTTAATAAGGTCAGATCTTATCCCCGATGGTCATCGTCTGCATATATTTTTCCATTATATTCATATTCAATTAATAACTATGGCATGGATGTGGTCTTCCAAGGAGCAAATAGACCATACGGAGGTATTGCAATATTTTGATGAAGCCGGACGTTGGGATAATGCATTCAATGACTACTTTAGTGGTTTTGGACAAGTGTTCTTTGCTATGAAGAAGCAACAACTGGATAGTGAAGGGTACTAAATTCTTGATGGCATATCTGAACCGTTCGATTTATCAATCAAGAAATTTGAAGAATTTTTTGAAGGGTTTCAAACAAATAAAATTGGTACTGTCTTTTAAGAAGTGGAAGACAACAGACAAGACTAGGATCCGATAATAATCAGAGGAGATGCAAACAAAGATGAAGATGACAGGAACAAATTAATTGGCCCCTATTACAGTGCAAGGACATTACTGGGAAAACTGTTTGAAAGCGAATTGTATGTACATTTTGCGAAAAGACGTGCAGCATTAGACGTATGGATTTGATGGATGTATGCATTAGTGAATTTGGATAACAATGCGAAATGGCGTTCAGAAATTACAATAGCAGGCGGTAGATATCTTCTCACTGGTATAGATTGCCCACTGCAGCATGGGCATAACTACTTTGACGTTAAAGACAGTGGTTAGCCTGGATATTTTACAATTACAACCGGAGATGAGGCTATAGATCTATGTATTTCATCTTTGTACCACTGGTTTGTTCATTACGGTGAAGCGGAAAAAGAACGTTTAGGAAAAATCCTGTAATTGGAAGAAATTTCTAGTCCCCGACAATCAATTTTCATTGGACACCGCTATGTGCGACATGCTGGTGCGGGATGGAGTGGAATTCATTATCAAAGTTATCATATGTATAACATTCCTGAAAGTAGTAACTTGAGAGACCCCATTTTGTTGCGTTTGGTAGGTCACTGCGGCGGAGAGGTCAACCTCTATTTAAGAATGTTTCACGACACTCAGCAGCCCTCCTAACGCAGTTAGTTATTAAGGTGATGACGAAGATGAAGATTATGGTGATGATATGGACTACGAACATGCAAAAGTGATAATGCCACCACTTGATTAACATTTATGCTGCCCAGAATACTACCATTTTTTACTGACCTCGAAATTTTCTGGTGATGTCTTGAACGATATAGTAAAATGTACACCATTGTTATAAAGAAACAGTAAGGACTGTGATATTATGTGTTTTACAAACTGTCATTCTTTTCACGTTGTGACATTCCGCAGCGTTAACAGCTGCTTGAAAAATCAACAACAGCAGGTAAATTATAATTACCATGTCGTCAATAATCATTTCAATTTAAAATTATTTTACTACTTCTATTCTTGAAATTGTAATTTTTGTCCAGCTAGATGGGGAATTTTTGCAAAAATTCATTTTTGAAATTTTTGTAGCAAAAAATTCAATAATGAATCTTTTGCAAAAATTACCTGTCCAATTGGACAAATTTTTTCAAATTTTTTTTCAAATTTCAAAATTATAACAACAGGTTGCTACTACCCTCTACTACAATCAATCATCATCCAATTGGACAAACATTTGTAGAGAAATTTCACGATCAACATTCGGCTTTATCATATAACATATTAATCACATTAAGCACATGGTGTTAATCAATTTGGATTTGTCCTCTGCGGTGGCTTCCGCGTTGTGAATAGTAACACCAAATCTTGCTGTATCTTACAGAAATATTACAACTTAAACTATGATAGTTTAAATATTTTTAAGACTATACAGCAAGATTTATTGTAAGTATCCATAACGACTAGTAGTCCGGGTCCATGGGGGACAATTGGTCACCCATGGACCACGAATACTAGTCTGTATTTGAGCAGCACATTGGTTTGTTGAACAAACCAATGTGGTGATCATATACAGGAATATGTTAACAACATCGTGAAATTAGAGGAAGACAGTCCTCTTGGTGAAAGTTTCGACAACATAATTAATTCATTCGTTCCACCTGATGACTATGACGTGGTGGCTGAAAAGTTAGAGACTTTATAAAACCTTCACAAAATGGTGTATTGAAATGATTTTCTCCTGTTTACCCAGCAAAAAATATCACGTCTTTTGTTCAAAGACGTGCACAAAAACCTCACTGTTTCAAGGTCTGGAATTCACCAATAGTCCAAGCTAGGGGAATCTGCTGTTGATAACCTTTTTATAGACATTACAGTGCCGTCCGTGCTTCTCATGGATCAAATTTCCAGGAACAGAAAAACTGACATGATACAGAGACTGCTGACTTATGGGACATAGAAAATGATAAAGCATACCACAATGGGTTTATTTCCGTACCATCTATTGATTATTATGTACAGAGACCGTCCGGCGCACTTTCAGGGTATTGCATCATAGTCGTATGGTATCACATTCTCATTCGTTCTTTATGATGGCAACAATCATATCGTCCCTATTTTTCCAAATTTTCAAAATTTCTAAATTTCTAAAATTCCAACTTGTTAAAATTTTGCAATTTTGGACTAAATGCTTTGAAACCATTTAATATATTATATCTATTCAAGACATCTAATACTTTAGAAATAATCGAATTAATTCTTGGCTACTACAATATCAATCTTTCTGTTGACACAGAATCGTTGTCCCCACCGTATGTTATTTCAGACATCGTTTCAAAAATCAACTGACATCCAACAACAATTGTTACAAAACAATTTGTATGAATACTAGTTATTGCACATATTCCACCAACATATTGTCTAATCGCCATTCGACTGTGAACGTTCGTGTGAATAAAGGAGAGTTGTGATGATGATAATAAGTTGTGACGATGGTAATAAGTTATTACGATGATAAAGAGACGAAATAGATGAAGATGGTCAGAGTGATTACGGTATGATGACGGTACCATAAGATCCGCTGAGGGTCGTACGCGATATTCAACAACGATGGCAGACGGCGCCATGCACGCACGGAAGAGAGGATCGCACGCGAAGGGAGTAGACAACACTGGAGGGAGAGAATGAAAGTAAGGGGCGGACTACAAAAGACTGTAGGTGACACAATTCGGGTGAAGTGGTAACAAGTGGCAATAAGGGCAATAACTCATAGAGAGAAGAATAGGTACACAAACTTTCACGACTATACAGTATATTAAAAACGAGTATACTCAATTGACAAGAATCATTCAGATAACGAATGATATACGCGTATAAATCACTGACAAAAAAACATTCAGATAACGAATGATATAATTTCTATACGTGTTCAAATTAATAAAATCACTTTTGCAATCTGGCAATTTACTAACAGTGAGATATTATTACACGTGTGCCTTCTTTTCATCCCGAAGCAGAATTTTCCCAACATTATGATACATACCCATATCGTCGGGATGGTGATCAATAATATAAACTTAGACATTATTAAGAAAATCCCAGACACCAGCCTTCAGCGACCCGAATTTACCGAGAGGTAACCATTCTACAGGAAAGATAGATCAATCCTGACACGTGCACTCGAGTAGATTTACCACTACTGCGAGAAGCGAAGTAATCGGTTGGATAGAGATATCTGATTGCTGTCAACCATAACAAAGTTGACGTGGACACGAAGTTCCCAGATTCGGCTGATCCGCAAAAATACATAACCGTATCAGTATCATCGATTCAACTATAACTTATCCATAATTATAGATTCCCTGAGACTTGCTCTTCTTTAAGCTTACATTCAATTACCTTTGTATTTATTTTACTTTCACTTTGTTTTCCTTTACTTTTTCTTTTTCTTTGTTTTGTTCAATAAAGGAGTGGTAATATTTGACACATATTGACTAATTTTAAACGTCATTCAATAGCCTGAAATTACAATAAAAGGCAACGATTACAACCAGCAGGAACACTAACAAATTGTTGCACAGGTTGGGGCAGGTGCTCCATCCGTTGATATCTATTGGTCACCCACTGAAACCAGCGAAGGTGAATATGTACCATATACAATATTCAGCTCTGATGTAATAGACAGATGTATGCCCGCCGAAAAATTAGCGATGTGTCAGCTGTCGCAAACCTATTGCTGGCGCTTTCAGATGGCATAGATTTTTCTACTTTCAGCAAGGTTATTTATTTTCTTCGAAAAGATCCGTTCAATGCAAACATTGTCCGTAACTAAATATGCAGTTTGAAGCAATGTACATCACTTGTCAACAAAAATGTCACTCAAAGTCTAATGGATTATGGTTTCCAAAAAGTTGAGGTTCCATACAAAACTGCTTCAGACGATAATATAAGGCCTTTTTTCGAGAAAACATCATTGAGGTCTTGCGTATATAACTGAGTGCTTTAATTATAATGACGTGAAATTTAGGCTATGTTACTAAGAACTAGGCCGTGAATACGTTTCTCACCCGCTTCATTCACAATTCCTCACAGACCTGTACATGAGAACACAGATTATTTTTAGTGAGTCTTCTTCAATTGAATTTAATCAAAGTAGAGTTACAATTCCTAACTCTTTTGTTGTAATGTTACATATATATACAGATAAAATAGCAACAAAGTCGCATTCTTTAATTGGACACCCACTACATATCAAATTTCTTAATATGTCTGTTTAAATAAGAAGTTTCCTCATAGACCATGAATATACTTCGGTTGGCTTCCTTCCTGTCAGCTTACAAGGATCAAAGTCTCAGCGGGATGAAGAACAGTTACCGTTCAACGATGGTGAATGTATTGATAACGTTATTTCCATTGATTACCATGTACCTTTGAACTCTTCTTCACGGGGAAGAGATTATAAAATGGTTTCTATGAATAAAGCAATGACTATGATTATTGAGCCGTTAGTCGAAAAGACTTTGGAAGGTTTCAATGTCTCAACAAAAACAATTGTGATATGGAATTTTTCCTGTTTTAGTTTCATATTTCTGTCGTATACCAAAAATTAAAGACATGACAAGAGTTTTACACAATTTTACACCGAATCGTCCATGTGTGAGATGCTTAGGAACCTTACGGGACTTCAGAAATATTTCTTCGGACTATTCTTCGTTACAATTATTGTGGCGTTGTTTTCCATTTCTTTCAGACTACTTTCCTTTTCATCTACTTCACAATGCGGAACTTTCAACTCTTCGGTCTCCCATTCTTCTACAAACAATCATATTTTTCCAATTAGCTGTATATTTGGCTGGATTCCTGTTGCCGAAGCCTGCAACGATATCTTTCCACAGTTAATAATGTTACACAACTAAAAATCCACGCATCTACGCGATATATACTCAAGGTGGATCCTTCCACAATATTTCCTTCTTCTTCGTTCTGTATATATCCCATGAAATCATGCAAAATTGCAAGACCAATTTTTTTATGAAACAAATTCCACTTCTCTTCTTCGTCTCCATCAATACCTTCATCAGCTTCTGCTACAGTGCATTCTTCATGTAACTGCATATCAGCACAATTGGCAGTGCGCTACCACGGTATGTTGAATACCGCTTTTATTTTTTTCAATATCTTGCCCCTCGCTACATCTATTTCCATTTTCTTTCTATATTTTGCTCCAGCTTCTTTCAAATTAAACCTCGCCATTAAGGAAACATACTCAAGTGCTTCAAACAATCTGTCCGTTCCAACATTTTTTCTTGTACTACAGAAATCAGATAACATCTGCCTTAATCGCGACTCTAACGTCCCAAGTTTGTAAAACTATTCTACAACATAATTTCTCAACTCTTTAGTCGGTTATATTTGTAATTTTTCTCCTCATGACAGTTCCAGTCGGAGTGAAGTGCAGATAATATGTTTATCGCTGTTGACAGAGGGAACATATGTATATGTATAATCAGTTACAAAGAAATTGGAACGGAATTGGAACTATCATTGATCCTTCAACACGTTTGATTCCATATTATTGCACCGTTTCCGAGATATTGGTCTAGTTTCTAACATTTCCATCTATATTTGGATCCAACTCACATGTTCCCTTACATCCCCACTTCTTCATTCTCTTGTCAACTGAAAGAGCAATCCCTAAACATGTCGTAGGAAATTCATTGATCCACATAATTTCCACAGTTCATGTTGTTCACAGACAATTTTCGAAACAATTCGATATTTAGCACATGTAGGCTCTGAACAGTCCCTTTCAAGTCGATATTTTTGCCCCGAAGTTCATAATTTCATATTGGAGAGTCTTGATCAAAATATCTTTCTTCAACAATTCATCGGTTTTTTCAGTACAAGATAATTTGAACCCATTCATTTTAACAGATATTCTTCTATTTTCACTTGTCAATTTGGGAACATCTTCTTCCACGTTTACTTCTTTCGTTGACAACTCTAGGTCGTTGATGGGACTAACCACTTTTACAATAACTGAATCGTTCCCTAGACTGTTCTGAATGACATCACTCACTTTTCTAGCATTCATGTTCTCATTATTACAACTGTGCACTCCTTTACTGTTGGATGAAAAAACTAGGAAGAGTATTGTTTAATCTGCTCATACCACTACTTCTGTTTCCACGACGCCCACAGACCCCACCTTTCGTTTGACCACGATGTAAACCAGGCATTTCGACAGATGCATTGTATGTACGTCCTTCAATTTCCTGTTCCGAATCATCATTTCCATTACGATCAACTCTTACAGTTTTTAACGGGACTTATCAATGTATCCCTTGTCCGCCTCTAGGAAGAATGTTCCAATTTCCAATGCATGTTACCTTTTCCGTTTTTTGTGTGGGTTGTTTTCCTCATCTACAATTTCTCCTCTTCAATTTAGTATCAATTCCTTTTCGGCATATCCTTGACAAATACTTTCTTTTTCTTGAAATACCTTCTAATATGAAGAACAAGTTCATCATATTTTTATACGAACTGTAATGCCTATACAAATTGTTCTTTTTAACAAAATGTTACGATTTATACACTGTATGCACATTTTTGTCCAAGTGGAGTTTGTTTTTTTGGTAAAAATTTGTTCCTTAATGTTTTGCAGCGAAAATTAGAAATCGAATTTTTTGCAAAAACTCTCCACTTGGACGAGAATATTTCTGATTTCGGCACATTTACTTCTTATAAATAATACATTTATACATTTCCAAACAGATCCCACTCAATCAATATCTCAATAGGCTGCATCATGCATATCATACAACTTTAACACAAATCAAATGTACAAATTCAAGCAATGTAACCATAACAGTTCGAATCTGTTTCTTACCGTATAATAATTACTTACATAAGAAAGCATCATGTTCATTTCATAATTAAAAGAAAGCACTTTGAAGTATTTATTCAATAAGATGCAGTAGTATTTCTTTATCAATATCTAACAACGTACCTGTTGGAACAACACACGCGTAAATAACTCAATAGAAAAATAGGTTCGTTCACAGTTCCGTACAACTACAACCAGAGATGCATTCTTCATTTCCTTTCCTTTCCTGACACTTTCTCACAATTTCAGCAGTTATCTCCTTACAGTCTTCAAGGGATGAAACTTGCGATGAAAATAATCTTGAATCGAAATGACGGTCTCGGATAATGGTAATCACTTCCTCGACCTCCTTCTTTTCAACAAGGGACTCTAAGATACTTAACTATACAGCCAGCGACTTGTTCAACACACCCGCTTTGGTCTTGTCCATTTCCTCTCCCAGATAACTTGCTGAAAATGAATATGCTCCATCGTCTTCAGATTTACTTACCAGATTTCTTGTCCAATTGTTTCCATCTGTATGTTCCATTATAGTTCCAGGGTTATCTTTTCAACTGTTCTATTCATGCAAGCAATTGTGGTCGGGAAAATTTATGTAAACAAGAAATAAGTTTATAGGCAATGATCAGAATGAAGAACAGAACAATTTGATAATGGCCTCTCTTGTAATTCAAAAATCAGTTGGTATTACAAATCCCGTGTCATACATCAGGCTGTTTCCATTGTCAGTATCATATCATAATAGGCTATGGCTAACTTAACCGTTACCTCTACGCTTCCTTTCTCAATTTATTTTCAAAGTCTTAATTTTCATTTATTTTCTGTGATCTTACTCTCGGAAATTAATTGAATAGAAATGTTGGAATTTTCATTGACAGATATACCTTTTTAAAGTCTCAGTTTAGTATAGTACAGCATATACAAGCCCTCAGTGCAATATCATGGCGCGTGGTTCCTTTTTCAGTTTCTTCATATATCAATTAAATAACAGAGAAAGCCACATGATATTATGTGAAATTAGCACATAAATTTCAAATTGTTAATTTAAATAAATTATTTAGAAATTTATGTGCCCTTTTTACATAATTTCATGAAACTTTCTTCATCATAATCCACGCTCTATTCATTCTCCCATCTTTAACTACAGCCGATCAACTTTCAGCAAGCACGCCACGATGACCATTTCTACGTTCGCACTCAATGGGTATCTTAATGGACGCCGACAAGCCAAATGTCCTCTTTTCATTCTTTGTTCTTATTTTATACTAACATCCGCATCTCAGACAGTTTAATATGCATTTTTATTAACATACTTTCAATAAATTTTATTTCTTTTCTGTTTTCCATACGTTAGACTATCGTAGCATGATTTTACGTAATATATTGGATATCTTAGTTTTCACCGACAAAAGGAATGTTCTCTTTTACTTCTTTGTTCTGATTTTATACAAAAATCGTCATCCCAGACTGGTTAATATACATATTTTCTAACATGCTATGTATAAATATTATTTGCTTTTTGTTTTTCTTCATATGTTAGAAAATAAGTATGGCTTTTCTGTTTGAATTGATGGAACGCAATGTGCATTTTACTCGACGGTGACAAAAGGTTTGTTTCCCTTCTTATTTTGCTTCATTTTTCATACAAATATCTCCATTTCATATTGTTTGATATTCTTTTTACTAACCTCTTGTATATTTATTAAAATTCGTTATGTGGCTTCCGTTTATTTACAGGTTTACATGGTGTTTGCTTTTGGTGATTCTCACCCTTTTCTCTGTTTTAGTTTACAAGTACATTACAGAGAGGCATCCGACATGTGAATGGCAGAAACAATACGATAATGTAATTTCCCCCTTTCTTCTCAGCCTGATTTGAATAGTGTTGTAATAGACGCTCAACAAATCGTGGCATCCGGTGATAATTTAAAGATTCCAGTTGCCCTTCTTCCTGCTCGTGGCCTTCCCATCAAGAATTCAGGTAAACGCAAGAAATCATGGTATGAAAGGGGACCAAAGAAACTCAAATGGATATATAACGGCTCCCTCTGTCATACACGTGGCCATATAGCCAAAGACTGTGAGCTGAGATAAGTTCTGGATGCATATGGTGAAGACCATTCTGCGTCCGCAAGCAATAATCCGTCGTTCGTTTGATATTCACCATTCAACGTATTTAAATAAAATTTATGGTTCGGCCAGTACTTATGTGTGGAATGGGTTTAAATTTAGTACCCTTTGTATATTATTACGTTTTCCGTACATCTATTTGGACAAAAGTGCCTTTTCAGTACCTCTATATTGTACATGGCCTATTTGGTACTCAGGTTTCCATTCAATTGCTCCCTTGGTCATTTATTATCTCGATACCAAATCCCAACTTTCGTACAGACTTCCGTACCGATTAGGCCTATCTCGGTACCATTTCCGCACATTGACTTCATTTCGGTAACAAATCAACACTTTAAACCAAATCTCGGTACTAGATATTAACAGTTTTCAAAATCTTCGTATCGAAACTCAATTTTCAAACCTTTCTAGGTCCTAATGATGGAATCTCCCAATACTTTTGTGTTCTTTTTTTGCACTTCCTTCTTTCAGCATTTGCATAATTAGTTTTATGTTCTCTTATCCACTTGCTACTTTCAGCATTTGTATTAGATTGATTGGTGCAAGCAACTTCTAATTACTGAGATACTTTAATATAAAATGGTGATGATGATTAGTCTCTAAACTATACCATCTTTATTTGGTAACCAGTTTAAGAATATCCTAATCTCTCCTTTCCGCGCTACTATTTCCATCGCATCTCAAGTATTCATTCGTTCAACGGAGCCCCTATAGTATTCTACGTTCGCCGACGATTTATCATCTATTTTCACAGTTATGGGCCCAAGGGGTAATAACGCATTGTCATCACGTCCCAAATTTACTTAGGATACACGCATGACCCCATGGACAGGTGGAAGAGGTAATCAAGAAGTATATACACGACCATGTGACCGTTGGGAACTATTCCACGATTAACTCCCCCGACGAAAATTCGAATAAAATCACCAAAAGTCTTCACGTAATCTGCTTGAAGTCTCAACTATTTCGACGGGCTGATGATCTTTTCTCTGGAATTAGTAATACCGTCATATCCTCTGATTCTGGCACAGCTGCCGCTAACACTTCAGTCTACATCAGAGACCCATTGTCTATCACCAACACGGTATTAAACGACTTTAATGACCTTCTCCTCTTCAAAAGAAAATCTACTGCGATTCACTACCTCAATTATGAAGCCAGGTTTGCTGCTCAAGTGGCCAGATGCCATGCCAAAGGAGTGACTTTACAATTGAACCAATCAGTAATATCTATGATGCTATTGTCAGGATCTAACATCAACGCCACTCCACGGATTCCGATTCTTTCTGTAGCAGGTGCCTGGTTGACCATTCTACCTACTGCAATGTACAATACAATTGTGACCTACAGCACTTACGAGAAGATTACATCAATCCTTCGTCATTGTGATGCTCTCAATAATGGTCAGATGTCTAATTAAAACTAAATATATGTTTCTAATACCGCTAATGTCTCTAATCGTGTTAATCAACGCAGTCATAATGATGGCCCTAATCGCAACAATCTAAATCGAACTAATAATGGTCAGTAGATTAATGGTAGGCTCATGATGAATCCTGAGTAATTCAGGAAGTACAAATTAAAAGCCAGATGTACTGCGGGTGAAAACTCGGATAATTGGGTTTCTGACCATCTGCAAAATAATCAAATAAAAATAATATACCCATTGTTCCACCGACCGAAGAAAATAACAACCGTCCTAACAATAACAATAATAGCGGTAACAACCAGGACAACCCTCAACCCGACCAAAATCAAAATGGAATAGTTCTAGAATTTATGGCCACAATCTCAACTATGGTTAGTAGTATAGTACCAAGTACTTCAATATCTCTACGGAGCCATTGGTGAATGATGGCGCACCCTACAGTGCTATTGTATTAACCGTTATTAAAGCATATTAGTACGTCATCTTCGATCAAATTGGATCCCAAGCCTACGTCACTGTCCAACTATCAGTGATGGAAATTTGGAACTGGAGCTCATTCGAGTGCTACAAGTAAAATACTTGGAATTTATAACATTTCATTTGAGTTTGACAATGACGATACTGTATTAATCCAGCATATCATTGAAAATGGCTCATCTCAGTGGGCCATAGGTGAGAATATCAACAGAGCTAGTGACGTGTTATATTATGGTTGAAGAGAAATTACCAGGTGCGTGTTACATTATGGTAGTAGCAAAATTCTGTAAAGATATATTAAATTCATGGTCTCAATCTAAAACATTGGTTGATAACATGAACCGTCACACTTGAGGTACCTCGATTCCTTCCGACATCAGGACATTGTTACTGTCTAACTACATACAGTAGACTATCATACCTAGACTACCTACTCACAATTTCTAGGCTCCAGCTCACTATACAGTAACCTAAAACCTCAACATGTGGGCGCCACTCACTACACTTGTACCCTACACATACTGACTTCCAACTTCAAGCCATTCCACCTTTAGCAGATAGCTAATTGCTCTGATTCGTGAGTGGAATTCTGCTCTTCATACAAATCCCATTTGCGTCTTTCCCTTCTCCTTCTCTCCGGACTCAGACTTTACAGCATGGTTACTGTGGACCACGTTAATTAATATCTACTACGTTTTAGGCTCCAGCCTAATTACTCACACTGTACAAGCAGCAGGAATATCTCTAGTTCCACGTGACACACGGAACTAACTTCAAGCTAATTACCTTTACGCCTTTATCTGCTGCCCTGGATTCGTTTTCTAGCGTTCTCAGCTTTATAAGAACGCCATTTGCAACATTCCCCTTTCACTTCTTCCCTTTCTAACAATTACTTTTACTATTATTATTACTAATAAAATAGTTCCCGGCAAGGTGTTGTCACCTTAGTCACTTAGTACACTCGCTCATACGCCGAGACTGCCACCTTTTAGCATTCCCTTCCATCGCCCGTCACGCTTCTTCTTCACCAGACCTACAACAACCATTACGCGTACCAGACTACACCATTCCTACGTCGACCTGACATACACCTACCGGATCCTACACACTCTCCCTTACACGTGGCTCAGGACCTAACCCAAGTGCTGATTGCTATCACTTTTTTTAACGCCGGTATACTGTTCTACATACACTTCGACAGTTACGGAGAAATAAATTTGTAACAATGATATGTCCAAAACTATCTTGGACATGTAATAATATCTAAATGCACATTATTCATTGCATTTTGTACACCTATTCCAACTAGAAAAGTCAGCCTTGGTACTTTAAATCGGGCTTTCACTGATGTCGTAATGATTGTCCACTTCTACTTGGACTATAACAGGCTCTTTCTCTGTATAAATTCCTTTTCAAGGTTTTCATCCATATATCCAGTACCTTATGCATCTATTTTCCAGCAATAAATGCGTTTGAAGCTACTTGCATCACCCATTCTTGGCCACCAGTTGCAGTTCAAGGTGACCAAGCGTTTGCGAAAGAAGAATTTCGGAATTTTCTTCTATTGAATGGTAATAATTTTCGACCGACTCGTATAGTTCCCCATGGAAATGAGGACAGAATCAAGTCCGATCCCAAGTTCGACTGCAACATGTGCTCACTTACTGGCGTCAGAATTGTTTTATCACTAGCATCTTTAAACAAGTGGCGCCTAACAAAGGCAGATGTGGAAGTAGCCGGTCCGGCATATCTGATGCGAGCTACACTGGTGTCCATACGACGTCGTGTGGCAAAACTGAAAGTGTCAATATGTTCGAGTGTAGTCAGATGTTCGATCTCATTTGGTGCTGACGGTGCAATTGGTTGGTTTTGATCACCGTCGACCTGTCGTGGTGTAGGGTGGTCCGTTGCATCATGGATGAGTCTCCAATATCGTGCTTGTTCTGCTGTGACTGATGTAGGCTAGTCCGAACAGTACGGTGGTAAGTATCCAGTTAGGATTTTGCATGGTAATGGCCGTATTGACGATGAATAAGATGTGGTTGGAGATGTGGAGATCATGTGCCGAGACGAAGCTGTGCAGCTCGCCGTCGTCGATGGATGCGACACTCAGACAGCCTCGGAAAATATTTTCGCAGCGCTGAGGACAGAACTATTATATTTAAATTGTACCCGTTCCACGTCTCATCCAGATGACGATTGATATTGTCGCAACAGACTTGTGTTTTACAAAGAAAATGATATACATTCAATTTATTTTCATGGACAACAACTTGGTGTTCTTCATGTTACTCTTATTTTCCTTTGTAAATCATCATCAACATTGCCATCATCGGTAACATCGGCAACATCGGCAACATCGGCAACATCGTCAACATCGTCGTCAGATGGTATTTATGCAGGTATTGTACAATTAGCTCCACAATTATCACTTTTATGTGCTTTATGGTTTGGTTGTAATCTGTTTATTGATAGTAATGATTCTATGACTTCTGGTGCTGTTACTAGTTTTAGAATGTATGCTGATAATTTGGGTCTCTGTAAAAGAGTTTTTGAGAAGAGTGCAGGCGAAGGTAATACAAGCGGAAGGTGAACTACGGACTTCTGTGGGGGAGATCAGTGCACAAAGTATTGGAGAAACTGGTATGTATATGACTCTGAAAACGCATCATTTTGCTTGTGTGATATCAATGAACATGACACAGGGTGTTCTTCGGTTGAAATAAATTATCGACGCGAGTAAAAATATTGCTACATCTTGTATCACGACACCATTGCAATGTAATAATAGTGTGCCATCGGTAAGGATTGTAAAAGGGAGAGTTGAACGGACTAAATTGGGATAAATTTCTCTATACATTAAAAACGTTTTTCGATGTGAGGATGCATATATTCCAATTGGACTGGATTTGGATCTGATTGACAAACTTCAAATGGATGTTGATTTGATATTCACGGCCATAGCAATCATACAGCATAAGTTTACGAAAGTGAAAGTTACTAGCATTGATGTGCTATTATCAGTCAGTAAAAATTAAGATGGCAATAATAATGATGATAATAATAATAACAATAATAACAACAACAACAACAATAATAATAATAATAATAATAATAATAATAGTAATAATAATAATAATAATAATAATAATAATAATAATAATAATAA